>HG712178.1:2292-43133 GCA_000499725.1 Eimeria brunetti | reverse complement strand
CGACGTGGCCGCTGTGAAGCAAACGCTAGCTGCTAATTTCTCTACGAATGGGACAGTGCTAAGCAGCTGGCGGCGGTAGCGCAGTCGCTTAATATTTGCCAGGCAGTGCCAATGGCCCCTGCCTTGTACAAGCATGATGTTCCTGAAGAGGCATGAACGTTCCGCTTATTCAACGTATCAGGTGCTGCGTGCAAGGTCTGGTTGCTTTTCAGATCAATCTCATATTCCGTTGGAGCCTGAAGCTTGCACTTGTGCGCGTCGACAAACTCATCACGAGGTGTCTATCGAAGAGGAAGCGCATTTGTCCACCGCACGGTTCTGTTTTACGTGTGTGTGCCACCTCTGCTTGATTGCAGGTTTTTCAAATGCGATTCGGTGGCTCGCAGCTTGTGAGCAGCCACGGGAGACACTCTCACGGGTGAGGCGCAGAAACCTAGGCGGCATTCGCTGACCGTTTGCATGTGCACTAAGATCAGGCTGATGCTCAGCGTCCAATACTTGGCACAGAAAGGCTCATCAATTGACGCGTAGACAGTGAGTGTCTTGGATGGCCAGTTTCCAAGGTAGCGCATTAGAAAAGCGAGGGCTGCACGTTGCCTGCTCTACCATGCCGTTACCGACCGATCGGCATGTTCCTACAGTTCACTGGGTTTGCGCAGTCGGGCTTGAAACGCATGCAGGTGCGATGTCTGCATTGTAGTCTCCCGTAGCCATGGCTACCCTTCCATTTCTAGTAGTTAGTATCGAACGAATTGGCGAAGGACGTTTCGTTGCATCTGCATGTAGTGGGTGCCTGTAAAATGCAGCATTGCGAAGCTGTACATGCATCCTATGTTGGTGCCCGCAGTAGTGAAGGAACGTGCCATACTGTCTCGCCAAACGGAAGCAGCATATGCGGAGGACCTGGACCGTTGCTGTAGACACGAAGCTGAGACTCCTTTTCATGCATGGTACATACGTGGTGCGGCCCGCGTGAGTAGCCCTGGCACTGTGAAGGCTGTGAGTACGAAAGGGATTATTTCAAGTACTTAGGTGCGACGCTGGGCACCTCCAGCTTGGTGTCGGGTGATTCTAGGGGACTGACGTCCTTGAAACGTATTGAAAGTTTTTTTTGATTGATAGTAGCTGTCGTGCCTCTGATGGACGAAGGTTATCACAGGCAAGCAGTGCTGATGTGCGCTCCGTGGCTTCTGACTTGCAGGCTGACGGACAGCAATAGGCAGCGCTTGTCCGTATTTGTCATTATATATCTAGACGCCTGTTGATGATGCGCGTATCGCCATATGCGTATGGGCTTTCAGGAGATGCTAGTTGATAAGCCCTGACAGCGAGAACACAGAGATGGTTCAGTAGCATTTTTTGTGTTCAGCGCCTGCAACGTACCAGCTCGTGAGCCGTTTAAGATGACGTGTGCATGTTTCATTGGCTGCACGCGTTCCTGTCGCCGTCTGGAAAGTAGACCGGACAGAGGTGGCATTCAATAGTCGCTGCATTTAGTGTCTGATGGCTTCCTTTCTCAAACCTTGACTACATTAGGGTACCGCCACTGGCCAGGAAACGTGCAGGCTATGTGCTGCGCGCTCCGGCGCTCCGGGGTGAAAGACACGTAACAGGGTGGAGAATAGTTTCCTCCCCATACAGTTTGTGAGGTGCACGTAGCAGAGCAGGTTCGCCGGCGGGTTAAGCGCAACTATACTACAAGGCATGTGCAAGCCGTGTTTGTCTGAATTAGGGTGGAGCTGGACCTTGAAAAATTGCACTCACAGTGCCTTCGCCACAAGTGGTGAATCATCTGTATCTTGTAGTTTGTTTTGTTCCGTCTGCAGTTGGTTGTAGTGGCCTGCTGGAATTGTCAAGGCGTTAAGGCTGTATCACTGCTGTTGCCGTCTGCGTTTGTCTCACTGTCTCAATTTGGAATTTAAAAATACGCAAGGGGCCGTTTTGTTGCCCTGAAACATTTCTATGTTGGGTACCTGTTTGCTGTGTACGTTTCGGAATCAGCCGTCGGTGTGATTTGCAGCAAGTGTGCCCACTGCAATTCCGTCTTCGCAAAGCTTCTAGATACGCTAATCGCTAATCGTTGCCAACGAACCGAAGCGTATCTTGATTGCGTAGGGGTCGCGTTTAGGCTTCCCATTACCAACATTTTGTTTGGGGCGGTACCGTTGACAGAGATTGTCTTGCTCCGGCGGATCATCCACCTTGGTAATGCAAAGACCGTGAGTTGAGTAGCCGCTGGTCAGAATTTGACCCCAATGAGTTGCTTGGGTCACACACAAGATCCGCTGGTATTGCTTTACCACAGCTCTTGGGTCCCTCGCATGATCCGGCACTAACTTTTTGAAGATTCATTCCGGCAGATGAGCGTTTCTCTCTTGCCTCGCCTGATCTTGGCAACTGAGCGACTATTTTTCATGAATGTCTGCCGAAGCGCTCATCCCGCTATATCAGACAGTGAGAACTACATGTTGTAAGGGTATGGCTGCTACTTGGGATCAACTATCTGTTTGGGCACAAGGCTCCCCCGAGATATTTGGCCGGCGTTGAGAGTCTTCGCGGCAGCATCTAGGTAACCGCTTGTCCTTTTGCCGCGAGTTAATAATCACTAACGAACTGCATGCCAAGCACCCGAAAAAGGGATGCGTGGAGATGAACCTTTATCGTTAATGGTTGCTTTCTATCATCAAGTGCATAGGATGCTTTGACCTTTGTTTTCTGGCGGCTACTGCTGTTGCGGATGCGGACGTATTGCGAAGGTGTGAGAAGGGAAAGCAAAGGAAATTTTATGGTGTGCGTAGCAGAGTGTATTCCTTGCAGCTCCTTGTGGCAGGTGAGTTGCGGTCATACGTCGCATCATCCGTAACACACAAACCTAACTGCCAGCGTTTTTGTGTAATCTTTAGCCCCACGTCGCAAACCCTAAACAGGGGACACTTTTGCAGTTGCACCAAGTACAGTGCAAAGGGCTTACTGGCTAGAGTACACATTGTCATGTATCGATGACTTTTCAGGCGAATGCACCCGAAGTTTGTAAGTACCATACTGGCGTATATTCAAGGAGGTAACACCTACAAGACTGGTCTGAGGTGTGTCGTTCCATGTATAGTCATTGTATTCCGTCTGGGCTTGAAGGCACACATTAGTCGCGTTCTAGTACGACTGGTGCGTTTCCAGGTTAACCATTTGGTACCCAAAAGGACCGGAGGAGGGGCCCTAAGGCAAGAACACATTTGTCTCCCCCCTTCATCTGATATCGACAAAGGCGATACAGTTCTTCCCAGCAGCGCGCCGCTGTGCGTTCCCTGCTATATTAGGAAGTGCGAAATTCCCTCCCCAGGGCAAAGGACGTATCGGGAACTAGCGTCTGTAGGGGCACGAAGTCTCGCCGATTCATGGGCAATGTGGGGCCCCATAAACAAATATGGCCAGTCAATTTTTCAATGACGTGGTCTCCGTAATAATTGCTGGATTAAAAGCCTAACATCAGACAACGGGATTCGCGAAGGCAAATCCCTGTCGTTGATAGTTGCCTCGTATGAGCGAACGCAATGCGTCCCTTGATTTTCGCCTCCTGACGACTACTGCTGTTCCCAACGTTAAAACGTATGAAGACGTGTGGGTGCAACCAAGCTAATATGGTGTCTAAAACCGACTTTATTGATTTCAATCGAGCGTAGAACGCGAGGCGCTGCGGCTACCTGGATACAGCGAATTACCCGTAACGCACACCCCGCTCGCATAGCGTGTGCATACTTTTCAGTTGTGCCTGTCAGCAATAGAGGTCGGGTACATTTTCGAGGATGTATCCAGTACTATCCAAGGAATATCTGGTGTTCCAGTAGATATTTTCAAAAATCGATGGTTACAAAGAAAAATGCACCCTCAGTATGTGAGTATCATATTTGTGCATGTTCAAGGAGTTCCCGAGTGCAAGACTACTGCAGCATCAAAGCATGGTATTTGGGCCCCTTAACATGCTCTTGTTTTCGTTCGGTTACGAAGGTTATGTCCTTCTATTCATCGCACGGTCACACATTACATGGTTTGAAAGTTGTAAGCTTCCGGCTCGGTTCATGTGAACTTGGCATATGCAAGATAATCCGTCCCTGTAGTGTGCCAACCTCCGCCCCCTGGTAAATCAGGAAGTGCGAAATGATGCAGCGGATGTAAACTAGGATGTGCGGGTCGGCTGAGCGTAAAGCTGTTGAGAATGTGTCCACCGGAAATGCGAGTCGTTGTGTGGATACCTTGTCAACCGGTTGTTGGGTAGCCTGGCTTGCCTAGTAATGGATGATGTGGAGGGCTGGTACCCTACAATGCGAGTCGTGGAAACAAATGCATATCGTTTATACGTGCCTTGTTTTGGTAAGGGCATTGAGCGCTGCATCCGTTGATTTCTGACGGTTGGGATTTTTTCGAGTGTGGCAGTTTTAAAAACATATGTGTGTACACCGAAGTCTCCATGGTGTGAACCTGAGTGTGTTGCTTGCAGTCAGGAGTGCTGCGCGAGGTGGCGTCTACCGGAAGGTTATCTGCAGCGCAGACAGCTAGCTTGCATCGGCGATAGGCAGCTTTTAATCGTGCGTGTCGGCGTTAGAGACCGGGCCCACTTCAAGGGATGAAACCAGTACAATCGAAGGGGCTTAGCGGCCTGCAGTAGTTTTTATTTCAAGAATCAATGGCTTCTCTTTGTCGGATCGACTCCTCCCAAAAGTGTAACGCGTCCTGGATGATGCGCGCGGTGCTACCAACTGCGAGGCTGCCATAATCTCTGTCCCGTCGTGTCAGTCCTGCTGAGTGTATAGCTTCTGTGTTCTGGGCAGTTCCATAGTGCTCGGTAGTACGATGGTTGCGCCCTGCGTTAATTGGATGATCCCGTACTGAGCAGTTGGAGACGCACTACGAAGAAAGCATGCATACATCTCACTCTACGTGATGTTGAAAAACTGATGATAATTCGGTTCAGTTACGTGTCAGTTTGCGCTACCTGCTGTACATCAGGAAGTACGAACTTCACAGACTAGCCGGCCGGATGTGTGTTCGGATATACTATGCGTCTGAGCACAAAGTCATTCCAGATACTCCAAGATTACGGGCAGCGCAGAGCTAGCTTGCATCGCTGATGGGCAGCTTTTAATCGCGCGTATCAGCATGAGAGACTGGGCCCACTTCAAGGGGTGAACCCAGTGCAATCTAAGGGGCTTAGCGACCTGCAGTAGTTTTTATTTCAAGAATCAATGGCTTCTCTTTGTCGGATCGATGCCCCCCGAAAAATGTACCTTGTCTTCCTGGATGGTGCGCAGGGCGCTGCCAATTGCAAGAATGCCTGAATATCTGTCTTGTCATACCTGCAGAGTGTATAGCTTCAGTGTTCTGGGCAGTTTCATAGTGCTCAGTACTACGACGCTTGCGCTCTGCGTTAATCGGATGATCCCGCACTGAGCGGTTGGAGACGCATTATGAAGAAACCTTGCTCGCATCTCGCTCTGCGTGATGTTGAAAAACTGACGATAACTTGTCTCAGTTGCGCGTCAGCTTGCGCTACTTGCTATACATCAGGAAGTACGAATTTCACAGACTAGACGGCCGGGTGTGTGATGGGATATACTATGCGTCTGAGCACAAAGTCATTCCAATTACTCCAGTGGCACATTGCGTGGTTGTGTGTGTAGAAAAACATCTGGTCAACCCGCTCGTCGTTAGACAATGGAACGCGTGGAGACAAATCCGTATCGTAAATACTTGTCTTCAGTCAGCAACCGCATTGCGTGTTTAAGCCGCTACTGACTGGAAATTGTTGGTGCTTCCGACATGAACGTATCATGAACATGTGTGTATGCAACGGAAACGTTGCAGTGTGTAAAAGTGACAGGATTCCATGTAGGTTTTTGTGGTGCGTGAGGCTCCGCGATTACTTGAGTTACCTGCAACGCAAAGAGCTTGGTTCCACCGTCCTTCGAGAGTTTATACTTGTGCGTGTTAGCAACACATATGTGGCTAGCGTTCGTATCCAGTTACAGCGGATACTTTCAAGACTCAGTGAGTTTCTCCGGAACGTGCGCCCCAAATACGTAACATACCAATTTCGAATGTCAACGCCAAGACAAGTATCAGGTGACTGGCTTATCCTAAACCACTTGGGATCCCAAAACCCATAGAATTTGTCCGGCAACGAATGTTTTCCGTGCATTTATCACATCATCGTGCATTAAACGACTGAAAGGGCATTTTATCAGAAAGACGTTTCCGCCTTGTTTCATGTAAACTCGGCATATGCAGGATAATTCGTCTCTGCAAGTCTGCAGTGTCTGGCATATCAGCCGGTGCGAACTTCACTCCCTAGAGCAACGGGTGTTAAATGGGATATAGTATTCGTCTGAAAACAAAGTTGCTCCAAACTATCTCACTAGCAGTGGCCGACGTGAAAACATCGGGTCAATCGGGTATCCTCCTACCAAGTTTCTGCAATCACGGTCGACCAAAAGGATTCGCATTATACAAAGGGACGCACAGAACCAAGTCTCTATCATCGGTACTCCCGAACAACTGCATTGCTTTCTCTGACCTATCTCCCGTATGAACTCCTTTTATCTCGTGCGTGAAAGTACTATGAAGATGTATGTGTCCAGAAGCTTTTATGGTGTGTATCAGTGCATTCTGTTGATCTGTCGTCTGTGATACGTGGAGTGTTGTGATTAGCTGTATTTATCCTACTACTCCCACCGCATCTTTAGCTATATAGTGCCTGTCAGCAGTAGAGTTTGAGCACACGTCTGAGAGTGTGTTCAGGATAACTGGTTACAGCAGATTCGGGAAGTGTGCCGAAGACATACACATGCATCAGGCAGGCAGACACCCCTAAAACAAGCAGAAATAGATACTTTTTCACACGATTCCATCTACTGTAGGTAACGCAGCATGAATATGTATTTTCAGGGAAATGCCAACTGAATAACTGCGATCGGTGCGTCTTGTAAGATGTACTCACGGTGTAGCTTTTGGGCTCCCCAAAACACACCGTAGTGCTTGCTGTACTACGACTCCTGCGCTGTTGGGTTTATCGCATGTTCCCTCTCTACGGTTTTGGGGGCGTATTGTGGCAACGAACAATACTTTCCTGTTCCATATGAACACTGCAAATGAAAACTAATTCGCGTCAGCCAACCCTCAGCCGCCCGCAAAATCAGGCTGTGAGGGCGTCACACTAAAATTCATCGGAGCTAAATAGGTGTATACTAGCCTTCTGGACACAAAGTTTCTCCCGAAAAGCGGCACTCTGAGTTGTGGAAGTCTCTGTTTAACCGATTGGTCGAAACCATGATATTCGCAATAGCAGGTGAACTAACGGAATACCATCCAGCGAGGGGACGCACCAATTCAAATGCATACGAATTGCAGCAAGCAACAACTGTCACCCATACGCCCCTGTTGCAGCTATTCATGTCGAGGTATAAGGGGTGAGGGCATGGACTCTTCGGCAATGAACTCCTATGTGTTCGTCGCGGAGGTTGGAATAGAAGGGCCTACTCCCCAAGCAAAGGCGTTTCCTAGCTATGCTAGTGATGCCATACTGCAGTATAAAAGACGATTGGCAGATGAGTTAGAGGAAGCCGATCAGTTGCATGAATGTCGAGGCGGGTAGCATATGCTGGTAGGCTTGAACGTGGATTTTGTCAATGAAGTATTGTAGAATTGGGTAGAATGGATTGCTGGTATCCCGCAGCGAGCACTTTATGTCCAGGTACCAGTTTTACTTTGAGATATTGCCAGTGGATTCGGAGTGTTGCAGGTCCGGTGGAGGAACAGTATTTGGCACGATGGCATGATGCCTTTCAATTCATTTCAGGCACGTCACAATCGCTTTTAGAGAGCCAGTCTCAATGGCAAAACACACATGCATCCACCAGTATACATTTAGTATGGTTCTGTGTTTGTAAATAGCTGGAACAGGCACAGGAGTGCAACAACGTTGTCACCGCAGGCGTGAATACAAGCGAAACAGCCGCAGACTCTCAGTGAGATCCTAAACATCTATTCTTCCGTGGAATGTGGCAAACTCCAGCTCGTACGTGTCCTGAGAGCATCCTTGGAAATAGTATTTATGTGTGTGAATGCCTTTATAAGCGATATTTAATCTTTCGCTCAGCTGCCATCTGTATCAATCACGTGCGGAGCGTTACGAGCGTCGCCATTACCCTTAGAGTAAGCACTATCCTTGCGCTTTCTTGGTTCGAAAAAATTCTGAATTGAGATACCCCGTTCGTGAGCAGGACGTGAGTTTGTTAAGACGCCCGTGGATACTGCGCTACCTTGACGGAGCTTCAGGCGTAGAGTGAATCTTCCTGGTCTCTGTCGTTGCGTTCCTGCTTGCTTCACATGAGTTGTCCGAATTGTTGCAGGCCTGCAAAGCCTTCATTTTGTATACACCCTCGCTGCGGTCAGCGCCGTCTCCGAAGGAACTGAGTAGCTACAGGAAGAAATTATTCTTCCGCAAAGTTCAAACTGTCTTTTCCGCGAAGCAGCGCATCCTGCTTCCACGATTGTCTATTGGCAACCCGCATAGCGTCGTCCTTCAGCGGGATAACTAATAACGCATATGTCTGCTTTTATGTCGGTAATAGTATGTACGTTGTGGTGTCCTAAAACGTTCTTGATTTTTAATCGATTTTGTATCGAGATCATTTGTTTGCGGGAGTAGTTGCTGTCCATAAAAAGGCTTCGACAACGGGGCGGCACTGAGCCCTGACAAAGTCTCGCTTGATGACGGTACCTATCCAGCACTCAAGTAATGCTGAAAATTGAGTATGTTACTGCATTTGTTGCTGAATTCGTGGGCAAGTCAACAAAACAGTACCCATGCTGGAGATGCTTCACTGCGCAATCAGGTGGTACGTCGCAGGCAACCAAGAAAACAAGCATACTACTGGCGCACGCACAACACACAGTCAATGCCTGCTTACGAAGACGCATGGGATCTGGTGAGCACATCTTATCTGCAAACCGATGCGATTCTCGTGCCCAGTAACAGATAACTCGCAGGCCGCCTCTGCGTCACGGATATTTCCACTCAGCTGCTCTGAATACAGAGCAAGAGCACAGATGCAAAATACACGCATGAAAGGACACTAAATGGTACTTTATGCATGGCTAGATATTCTGAATAAGGAGGAATTCCTGTTGCCAGGGTCCTATCAATCACCGCGTTGCTCGATCAACAAACAACACCCATCTTGAAGAAGCTTTTATATGCAATCAGGTAGTACGCCTAAAGCAACAAAGAAAGCAAGCATACTACTGGCGCACCCGCAGCAGGCAGTCACTGCCTGCTTTCGAAGACGTGTGAGTTCTGGTGAGCGCATCGTATCTGCGAACCAATGTGATTCTCCAATGCCTCAGTACCAGATACCTCGCAGGCTGCTTCTGCGTCACGGATACTTCCACTCAATTACTCTAAATACGGAACACGACCACCTATACTAAGTACACGCATGGAGAGATACCGAATGGTACGTCACGTTTGAGTACGTGTTCTCAATTAGGAGGAACGCAAGTTGCCGGAGTCCTCTCAATCAGACGGTCGCTCTAGTCAACAAAACAGCAGCCACATCGGAGACGCTTCAATTTGCAACCAGTTGGTGCGCCGCAGGAAACCAAGAAAGCAAGCACACAATGTGCCGCAAGAGCCAAAGGCAGCCGTCGCCTGGCCTCGAAGACGGTTTGGTGCATCTGCAGGCTGGAGAACGATGTGATTATCCAGTGTCTGAGCAGTCGAAAATCCGCAGCGCGCTTTTGCTTGGGCCTGTGCAATTGCAACGTTTCTTTCTTTTGTGTTATCCGCTAAGCTGAAATGTCTTCGCTTACTACACTTTGAAGGAGGGGCCAAATCGTGCGGAACCTTAAAACATGTATTTTCAAAGAAATTGAGTAAATATATTGAGCCAGGCTAGGATTAAGCATTGAGAATATGTTTCGGCAGTGCATACACCTGCGAGCGTTCAACAAATACCTTGTAACCTGGCGAACTTAATCAATGATCCATGCCGACGAAAGAAATTGAAGTAGTTCGAATTCGTGGCTGTTTCGATCATTCTGCTTTCAATTCATGCTATATCTTTGTGCCATTTCTCCCTTTCATCGTATGCATATTTGAGAGTACAGGTGATATACTTGACCCCAACTTGACGATAACAACCGTTATGGCCCCAAGGTGTCAACTATTACATATGCAGGTAGATCAGTCTTGTTCCATTCATGAAAGTGTACAGCAGTCGTGGGGCCATCAGATTTCAGGGGCTGTGATTGTTTGTTCCTAACAACGCTTTCTTTGTGGCCCATATCACAGCTTTTGCTTTTCGCTGTTTCAAAAGAGCAAGGAAGAATGTGTTTGTGTATGTAGGAATCTACCTGCTATACCCTACATCTACTCCAACTGGGAAGGAAGTTACGTTTCCGTGAGCGCGATTTCATGATTAAATTGGGAACGCTACCAAAAAGGCTTTCTGGTTTTTCTACAGGGCGTGCATGCAGCAAAGTGCACTTTTCATTCATCTTTAGGATAGGCGTTTCACTTTTGCCAGCAGCTAGACACTCTTTGAAGCACAGCTGCTCTGCAGTTGCACTGGGCGGATATTTAAATGCCCTTGGCCCACATATCGTTGTGCTCGACAAACAGGATTTCTATCGCTTACCCTCAAGGTAAAATGTGAGTTTATGTTATGCCATGTAATGGATGTGGTGGTTAGTTCTTTAATGTATATAGTAGCAAATGGTAAGCACAAGCAAGAGATGTTCAGTTCATCTAATCGTTGGAACGTACTGAAAATGCATCATAAAGACTCGGAATTCGTCAGCCGCCGCGCTGATATTTAGAGAAGTGGACTCCCTAGGTCAAACTGTGAGGTCAAAAGCAAGGCGACAAACGGCGATATCCACTGCGAAGTGTTGTACATCTACTAAACCAAATAGTTGTTTGCTTTCATTTCTAGTGATTGAACCTAAGCAATATGCGGAAGCACTTGCATGCTACTCCAACCTGCTGCACAATTAGGTGACAATAGGTGGGATGCATTCACTAGTAAGTGTTACAGCTTGTTATTAACGTAACTAGTTTTTGTATTTGGTAGTGCTCCGGTGGTCATTGCTCAAAAGGGAAAATTAGACAGTAATCGCAGCTGTTGCACGGCCATTTACGCCTAGCTTCTATGCGGGAAATATATGTGCCAACATTGAATATTAACAGTGATTTTGACGGAGCAGTCTGAACCAATAGTATTAATTATAAACACTTGCAAAAGGAAAAATCATCTGCCGAAGAAAAACTTGGACATTTATTGCGGACGGTACTTCCCGGATCCAGCCATTGTTCAAGGTGTAATGGCTTTTCCACAGGAGAAGTTGGTACGCCATGATCAAGGACGAAGAAGGGATACTTAGTTTACATGCCCTGGCTTGCCTCCTGCAATTCATTACACACGGCGTCAGTCCGCGCCCTCACTCATTTTGATCCAATGGCGCTGCTACTTACATCTTGTTCCCGATTTGTTGGTTACGCATACATATGAAGTGCACGCTTACAGTTACGTACGCTCATGCTTTATGAAACACGCATATGATATGCATTGCGTCGGATGCATATTCGCGAATCCTTTTTGCTTCGCACCATGTTGGATAATATAATATAAAGGTACCGGCGTGCTGTGGCTGTTAGAGCACTAGCAAAGCCCGTGCACCACCCACGGATTCATTGGGTTTTGTATGCACCTTTACAGAGGCAACCGATACAGTTGTCGCTTTTTCAGAACTACAGTAGTTAGGGAAACCTCACTACATAGCAGTCTGGTGTGGGGGAGTGCCGTTTTGCTGCATATCCCTGCATGGAATATTTGCTGATGTCCCAGTGGAGTAACATTCAACTTTTGGAAGTATCGTTTACGCATGCAAGCGAGCAGCTACAAATGCTGTCTAGCTTCCAAATCGGTCAATAGGAGCACGACGACATCGCTGGTGCCTGCCGGCAACTGCGTGTGCTTCCTCTTTTCCGGTGCGGAGAACTGTTGAAAGGGGTTGCATTTGCTTATTTCGCGCTTGCGTCATGGATTGACTCTTGTATGCTGCTATTGCAAAGATGGTGAGTAAACGTGAGGCGATTATGCGTCTTGATTGGCATCAATGTGTCGAAGTGTTGAGCAGTCGCCGCTATGTTCTACAGCGCTATAGTAAACGCCAAGCGCCGGGTTGTACGGCATACGGAGGAATATTCATCCTTTGCAAATACTTGGTTGGTGACAGAGTCCGGGTTTTCTGCTGCCGAATCGTTGGCCTCGTATAGGAACACATGACACAGCGGAAGGCAGGCATGTTTCTAGGATTATTATCGGCACGTGACTTATGTAAACGCAAGCATTTTTAGCTTCAACCGGGAAGGCGCAGTGGTTGAATGCTCCTGGTCTTAATAATCTGACAGTGTCACTTACTTGGATGTTTGTTTTATTATTACTACTCCTTTTCAAGGCAGCTCAGTCGAACTCCACTTTGCAGGAGGTAAGGGCTTCATATCAAGCAAAACGGGGATCGGTGTGCAGCGGAATACCATCTAGAAGAGTCTCAGAAGTCTTCTAATTGGACATCTTCTGCGGGAAACCGACTGTGTTTGGCATCAGTCCGGAAGTGCTTGTGGCGCACTTAAAACCACGGTACTTTTGGTGTTGTGCAGACGCTTTCTGTAAGAATGATTTGTATGGTTGTGCATATGGGCGGCGATGGAGTCACCGTTTTTTTAGAATGTTCGCCTCTTTTGGGTGCACCAATGCCAATTGCATGCTATGATCGCAACGGGAAGCCAACGTGTACTGCCTGCTGTACGGGATGGGAACAAGATATGCTCGCTAGCGTGGCTGCACTGTGTTGCCACAAGGTAACATACTCCAGTACACAGTCAGCGTCATGCTTTGAACGCATTATCGCGTTCACCGGTTGCAAAGTAATTCTTGTTTCTGCACCAGACCTGTGCCTATAGAGCTGGTTTAGTGACGATGTGGTGGGCCTGCAATTCAGCTGGTGAGTTGCCCTCCTACTCATGGCACTCTCCATACAACAACTTGTTGAATAGCGACAGCAAGTCGCTCCTAACCAATCCCATAGAGTGTGACTGCTAGGTGTGATAGTGAATTTATCTGCGTGTGTGTTGATGTAGCAGCAACATGTCCAATGCCGTAATATTTTGGCTGATGGTCTTCAAATGCCAAGAGAATTTCGGTTAGCAGACCGTGAGCAGAATGTGCCCTGCTGCCAGTATAAATATACTGGTGTCGCTGATTGCGTGTAAACCTAGAAAAGGAAAGCCGCCTAAAATTGATCAGCATGTGCGGTTTTCAGGATATCTGTTTTTTTATGCTTGTTAGCTATTGGGATCCCAGCGAGGCTTACCCTCCTGAATGTTGCTAGTGCTATCACACCTCTTATGAAGGATTGTTGTATATAGCTGCAATCGTTGATCGCTGTGCGTTGGCTCTGCTAAATGCTGGGCTTGTAGCAACACTTCAATATTAGGGTTTGGTATACCCTTCGTGAGCGCCTAATTGGGCTAGTGAGCTTGTACAACACAGCCTAGGTTTTGAGTGAGCGTTAAGCGTGGAGTACGTTTGCCCTTCTGGTGCCAATAATGCGTTCGTTGGTCTGGCGTTTTTGAAGGCAAGCGAGACCAACATAGAGTGGAACTGACAACACTAACAGTGAAACTGTATGCGTCATGGCGGGATTCTGGCATCAACGGCGTGCTTACTGTCGTAATGTTTTGGAAGATTGTCTTCAAATCCCAAAGCTTATTTTCACCTGCAGCTGGTGCGCGGAGTGCTCCCCTCTGTTCACCACACAGCTCCGCCTTTACCAGTTCCCACCCGCTAGCATGCCTCTGGTGTTGAGAGACCAGCATAACAGACGAGCCCCTTTTATGGGTGAGCGTAAGAGCCAAATGTGAACATATTCGTGTGTCAGTTTTGTTCTTAAAAGACATCCGGAGACAAGTGGCTTCAAAACGCTTTACTTGTGCCTTGATTCAAGTGAAGGGGTTTTCCTGGTACACCTGGTGCATTTCCGCCGAACATGTTAAATATTTACAAAACAGCCTGGCCAAACCATGCTCAGCGCAGGACCAGATGGTCAGCTCCATGGTACTGAGGGATACTCCATGGTACTGGGTACTGAGGGACGCACAAAAGACAGGGGAAAAGGTGTTTAGAGGCACTGACGAGAACGAAAGTTCGCCATAGCGCAGAATAAAAGTCATTAGTTGCTAAGGACAGCCTACGTCTGCACACGCATTGCCTTTAATTGCTTCGCAATCTACTTATCACGCCATGGAAAAGTGGACCAGTCTGCAAAAAGCGTGGCGTGATGTTAGCATTTCAACTCTATGTTACCAACAATAGTTTATGTTGTTTTTCCGGCTGTGGCGGCAATTGAGAAAGTTGTGTCCTATTGTTCTTCATGGTGGCTCATAGCAACGCCGCTATATCCGTTGACGTTTTCAGTAGCGGGCAGCCAATGCCAGAGGTTTTCCCTGTGTGGTACTGTTTACAATAACCAGGCTTCAAAGAAGTGTGGACAATCTAGTTCGTCCGTGTACTCGGGACAAGTTCTCAACAAAAGGAATATATGTTGGTGCCTCGAATACCTACAGTAGGTGCATCCCTCTGTCAACCAGAGATATTTGCTGGTGCGCTTCGCACTTTATCTTAACGAGGTGGATAAACGGCGGTGTAAACGCTTCGCATGGAGTTGAAAATCCCGAGTTGATTCGGCTTAGCGATGCAAAGTTTGTACGGCGTATCAGCCATAAGCCCTCACAAACGTTTTGGTTCGCACTCACTATTTCTCCGCTGCAGCATGTTTTTTTTCTCCGCTAGAACTACAGTGAACTCATTGATAACAGTGCAGTATCTGGGGCGGAAGCTCGACAAGCAGCTGGATTGTGAGCCCCCCGACAAACGTAGCACGTGCGTTTTTTACCGAAGCACGCATTGTAGCGGGTGTGGCTGGACGTACTAGGAATGTTTGTCAGGCGTATTGGTTTTAGTGAGAATGGCGTACTGAGTGGACGCCGACGCTGCAGCAAAGTACGTAGTGATCAGTAATTGGACTCCCGTCAAAACGGGAGGCCCAACGGAGCTATCTTGATGGCAAATATGACGCAGATTAGCTGCGACCTCTTTCATGCCAGTGTGTAGAAGAGGAACGCCTTTTTTCCATAAGAACATAAGGCGTTGTACGGCAGCAGCGTCCCACTGTAAAAGCCACGTTGATGACAACGAAGTATCACCAGGTGGTAAGGTCCATGCAGTAGAGGAATTACTCAGACAGCCCAGCGGCCGAGCATTTTCTCGTCTATGCTGGTCCTCTTGAGCGACTTTCAGCTATCTCCTGAAGGGCGCTTCATCCCCACAAGTGCTTTTCACTTTATTCCCTCTAGATAGTTTGTCTCGCTGGGCCAGTAAGGTAACGTATTTGTCAGTGATACAGTTCTATTTGCTTCTGGGAACTAGGTATACAAGCAGAATCGTCCTCTGTCAGGGAAACCTGCACCCGCGAATGCTTCATGGGACGTCACACAATTCACGTTGTACGTAGCCTGGGAAGGATTTCAAAAGTCATCCTGAAATGGTTGGGCACCTTTACAAGTCCTAATTGATGTTTTGCTGGGTTGTGTACTCTAGGAATCGAGCAATCAGCGTAAAGGGCCTCTTCACTGCCTGACAGACCAGCTGGTCTCTTACCATGCTTGGGTTTAAACAAGCTTTAGACGTCCCACTTTCGTAATATGCAGGAGGTGCGCGTGATAATATGTCACTAGATGCGATGTTCCCTTGAAGGGAGCAACAGGTGTACAGTGAATAGTCCTCATCGGTGTCCGTGCAATCCTGTGTATTTCACACATTTTAAAGGTTGATTACCAAATGTTAGAATCATCGTGCCTAATGCACTTGGCGCCGGCTTCTTTACCATGCTTGTAAAGTACACGGCGAGATGAATAGAGCTTCCCAGCGAGGCAGCGCGACTGACGGTAAAGGTTATCGCATGCACGTTGGAGCACATATGCCCAACAGATGGCGTGTGCGTCTGCGTGGTGGAAACGTCCGGCTTCTGGAGGATCCTGCTAAATCATTACTTGCTCGCGTAGGATGGGTGACAGTGTGCTTTTGTAACTCTTCCCATAGCGCCCTCCCGCTGCACACAATCTAGCGGCATCCTGCGTGTTTTTTCCAGGCACTATACGATGCATAGGCGGGTTGCTGACGATCATCCTGGAGAAAATGCGACCCACAGCAAATCCATTAGGGTGCTGGGCTAGCCAAATGTGTTGCACTCTGCGGAGCAGTCAGTGCACAGTGAGCATGAGCTGTACCAGGTGACTAGTGGCACGGTTCTACATTGGATTGGCCATAGGGCCGGGGGTGACAACACCCCTTTAACGAAATAATGCAGACAACCCTTTGAATTTTCCAACTATTGGCGGCTATAAACTAGGTAGCATGCAAGCCTTTGAACAAGTCCGATATTTAGTTCGGAAGGCACTAGCAGAATCTGGCAATTGTCCAATTTGCAAGGGCATTCTTCACAGGACAAGCAAGTGAGCTACGAGTTGAAGCGGAGGCCAGCTGTGAGTGGTCTTTGCCGCGCATGCACAGTCGAGGGATGATTGATGTATCCAATATATCGAACGTGACACGTTCCCAGGATACTCGAGCGACCACCGCCGGCGATATCCAGTGTTCCATTCTGCTTGGTCTGCTACGTTGAGTTTAGGTTCGTTGAACTTAGGTAAAACGCGACCCACAGCATATCCATTAGGATGCTTGGCTAGCAAAACGTGTTACACTTTGCGGAGCCGTCAGTGCACAGTGAGCATGAGCTGTACCAGGTGACTAGTGGCACGGTCCTACATCGGATTGGCCATAGGGCCGGGGGTGACAACACCCCTTTAACGAAATAATGCAGACAACCCTTTGAATTTTCCAACTATTGGCGGCTATAAACTATGTAGCATGCAAGCCTTTGAACAAGTCCGATGTTTAGTTCGGAAGGCACTAGCAGAATCTGGCAATTGTCCAGTTTGCAAGGGCATTCTTCACAGGACAAGCAAGTGAGCTACGAGTTGAAGCGGGGGCCAGCTGTGAGTGTTTTCTGCCCCGCATAGTCGGGGGAAGATTGGTGTATCCAATATATCGAACGTGACACGTTCCCAGGATACTCGAGCGACAACCGCTGAAGATATGCAGAGTCCCATTTTGCTTGATCAGTCTATTATACTGAACTTAGGAATACCGCAGGACTATCAGTTGGACGAAGGTGTTTTCATCCTTTGCAAATACACTTCGCATGCGCCGCACGAGAAGAAATTGCAGACCTTAGGGTCCGTCATGGGCAGATCCCCCATGAAGATTCATCTCTATCAAGCGCAGGAAGTGCGCTTTGTGTGGCATCATTAACTGTGTGGCTATGTTAGTGGAGATGTTTGAGTAGATGTTGCTACAAGGGGGAGTATAAAGAATTGTATGGGCCATTGAGGGAGGGGGAGCACTGCACGTTTCGCGAGCGGACGCCCTGCGGACTAAATCGCCTGCATTTCGGGGGAGCCCTGAATAATTAAGGATTGTACCCAATCGAGGCTAGTAACGCCTGCCCGTCCAGCTTGTCTACGAGTTGCTTGATGCTCGAACGCTTCGGCCCATCGTCCTTGCGAAAATCGGTGTATGAGCCTTGAAAATTGAGCTAGCGCGACAGGAAGAGCAGCCTGCTCACACCACCCGCTTCACCTCTATTGTTTGGTGGGTTAGTCAAACAATGGCTTGTAAAACAGTACGGTTAAATACAGCTGTGCTCATTCTTGACATAGAAAACGTACGTCATCCTTGACAGCTTGCATCCTGTGTGTGTCCCCAAGAGTTACTAGCTTCGAACGTGTGAATGAAAACATTTGTTGTTCTTGTCAATTTGGTTTGTGCTATCTTCTCTGATATCATGCAAATGGTTCGTCGCAAGGAACACTTTTCAGGCTTCTGTTGATTGTTTAGGCTGTACGTACATTTATAGGCCTTATCGGCAGAAGGCGCTGCTGTGTTGTACAATCTGCTGCCAAGTGTGCGAATTCAAATTTCCCCTCTCATCAATCTTCAACGACTATAGCAAAGTGAGCCTCGTTTTTACAGGTAGAAACTAGTAGCATGAAGAACGCTTGTTCGGTGTCTCCATGGAATCTAGCTTCTTCATTACGCTCGCATCAATGCATATCAGCTAGACGGCAAAATATGCCCATGCACTTGAAGAATATCTTTCAGACAGTCCTAAGCATAGTGGAAGACGAATTTTTATACGCAATTTGGACACGTCTGTGCATCCTTCAGAAGAGTACATGCTCTTGTATGTTAACCATTATAGTGAATGCGGGACATTTGCTAAGGCCATTATTACTACTGTTTGTTACCTGCGAGACAGCTTCATTCGCTGGGCGTCATTCTTTATGATGCACTGCTTAGGTGAGGGCCCCATCCCAGGGTAACTCAGTATGTCTTGAACTACACCCTAAAGGTAGGGCCGGCGTGCTTAGGACGAACGGCACGAACAGATAGTATGCCTTCAGGACGCCAATGGGTCAGCTTTATACCTAAATGAGAAGGCCGGGTTTTCCAGTGGGCGGATTGCCCTTCCGCTGTGTCGGTGGCACTAACATGAAGTAGCTGCCTGTTATTGGGAAAATAGTTTTTTTTTTCAATGGATAGCTTATCGGTGATGTTCACGGTTGTTTCATATGTGAACAAAGGGAGAGTGTCTCTACTTCCCAGCTTAGCGGTAAGGGAGCTATCGTCGCGTGACTAATCCCAAACTTCAGCTGTGCTACTGTTTGGTCAGTTTTGTCTGCTACTATTGAGGTCGTCCACCATCGGCTTGTATTCGGCACCATGTAAATTTCTTCGTCGCTAAATGCTTATTTTGTAGAACGTACGTCCCGTGCAGGGTACGTCAGTTAGGGTTGCCAAGGGGGCACAGCATAACTGACACCTACACCGAGATGTTTCTCCGCTGCACGAAGCGAACACCACCACGCAGTCTTAGTAGGGTCATGCAGCTGGACACATCTTTTTGTTCCATTGCCGAATGGACGTTCGTAAGTGGCTGCCGTTTGAAACTGGCAGGAAGTGCGCTTTGGGGGGCATCAGCTAATAATGCTTTGAGTTCGGCGCATTACAACAGTTATTCACATGTTGGCCCCCTGAAACGCTTCCGTGCCGCCACGTCACGCTTATTTGCTGGCACATTTGGGAATCGTTGAACTGCACAAGTTTGTACGTGCGGGGCACGAAAGACGCAGTGCGGAAACTGCCCCTACAATGCTGGAGAAATTCTCAGTCACGTTGCCGGCTACTGGGGACTGATCGGAATCATAGCAGGCGCTCCGCGCAGTTCCTTATATATAAGTACTTGCTCTTTTAAGTATGCGGCCGTGAAGGGTAGCCACACGCACTTATGCTTGAAGTCCATCTAACACCACCAGCTTGTGGGTTTGCGCCCCAAAGTGCCTTCCGCTGAAGATTATACTGTTGAATCCACAGTGTTTATCCGAAGTGGAAGTTCCACAGGGTCGGAGCTAACGACTTTCAGATTGTACTCGTGCATCTATGGCTTTGCTTTGTGTAGACATGGCTGCTAGGAAGGCACGTGCAGTTGCAGAGCCTGTCGTTGATCTCGGTGAGTTTGTGGACAAGCTCTTCAAATGATGCTGACAGGTGAAAATACCGCTGTGTAAATGAGTAATGTACATTACAGTAATATAGGACTTTTACTTTAGACGGTCCATAATCGCCTAATGGTGCCATCCCCACCACAAGAAAATGCTATAAGCGTCCTGGATCATTTGTACTGCCTACCTATGCTTCGCGACCGTTTTAGTTCACCTTCTTAAAGGCGAACATCTGGGCAGTGGAATTCTGCTATTCTTGGAGAAAGGTCCTTTGGTAGAGCATGGAGCTGATTGCAATTTCATTTCAGGACGTGGGTTCTGCACTACTGTGCCTTCGGAAAAAATCGGAATGGGGATTTTGGCCGACCATGGAATGCGTGTGTTGTTCACCCATCAATCATAGGCCTCCCCAAAACTACGGTTGCAGCTTTTCTGTAGCTGTAAGAAATGATAAGTATCTCCTCACCTCTGCCGGCGTTATCCTCAAACGCGGATTGTTCTTCGTATTTAGTCAGTGGGTCATACAGAAAGCGCATGGACTACAGATGAAATCGTCAGTGCCGCTTGGGGATGGTCAGGAATCTTCGCATGCATTCCTATGCGGCTTTGCTGCGGGGCTGAGACACAGCAACGCGGTAGCTGCAGCAGGCGTTTCCGGGTCTACTTGGTTTGGACCAGTATGTGCGTCCGTCTTACTGAATGTAAAGCATGTATTGGCCTCATTTCCCGTTGCTATTTGCAACGTGAGGAGTCGCCGGCGCCCCGAAAGGTAATGATACGGCCTAACGGTGCACACTGTGTATGCATCTCCTTCCCCACTGAACAAGTGCGTTTCCCAGTCGGTGAATGTCGTACGTTTGCTTGGAAGCTTCTTGAGATCTTGTTATTACAGGCCTAAAGCGGACGGGCGATTTGGAGCACAGGATGGTTCACATCTTGATCATTTGCTAGGCTTAATGGGCGTGTCTAAGGGTGGCGAACGCAACACCAGATAGTTAGTCAAGAGGGGCTAAAACACGTGCAAACCCGCAAAAAAACGGGGCGATTTTGACCCCAAGCTTGGATTTGGCTCTCACGCCCCGAGTAAATGCTTTTAAATGCCAGATCGTTCGCAAGAAAAACGGTCCGTCAGTGCATGACTTTTATGCATCGTGTACTAGAGATCCTGTAAATGTCTGCGGGACAACATCGCTAGATCTTTTTGTGGATAACTCCCATAGTCTTCGCTCTCTCTTTCAGCTGTTCAATGTAGTAAGTATAACTGACTCAAAAACATCATTGGTACATATTGCGGCTTGGGATTCGTCTGCCAGTTGTTAAGGCAACCGGAACAATGGGTAGATTCGTCAGTTGAACCCACCACGGAAACCACCATGTAAATTCATATTGAAAGCCAAGATCGGCACATGCGCCGCCATATTTCTGGATGTGAAGGATGTACGTTTTGTAGAAGTGTGCATGGCGTCAGGTGGTAATGTATACCCCGCTGCACCAAAGGGCGGTTAGTTGAATGCAGCGCCGGCGACGCAATATGTGTGTTGCTGTTTTGTTTGTGGCATGGGCACGCCTTTGGAGCATGTTACGGCTATGCTTCTAAATGGCGCGTTAGTGATGAATGCGAACTCTAATATTGTATGATGAAGTGGTCTAGAAATACGCAGATCGTGAGTATCATGTGACATTCTTCACTCAAGCACTGAAGCCCTACGATTCCTTGTTTTCCATTCCCCGGCGTGATGGTATGTTAAGTGTCGTTGCCGCTCTACCTTAGTGTCCTGGTTTTAGGCACATCTGTGGAGCCTGAGGTTTCCGCCTGTTAGCTGTTATCACAGTACAGTAACCGACGGTGTGGAACGCATATTCTAGCGTGTGAATGTGCTGCGGCCCACTGGGAATCGCTAGCCTGTGCATGTGTTTCTAATGGTGAAGTAAACCCACGCCAACGGCGGCGGCTGGGCAGGCCTTCAACAATGGAATAAATGCTGTCGCTACCTGGACATGTTCATCATTCGGGTGGTTATACATCATCGGAAATGTTCGCTAATAACTGCCGTTGTTGGGTGCTGGATCACTCTGAAGACGTTGAGGTATTATTGTTCCCTTAAATATTTACCAAGCTGAAAATGTTTTTGTATTGGCTCTGTATAGGCAAGTGGGATACCTGCGCACTTATTGCTGGCAGCCTAGGCAGTTTTGCTAGAGCGCTTTTGGCTGAAACCAGTACGCGTGGCTTCTGATGGCGTTTTTCTTTTTCGTGGAAAGATGGTAAGCATGGAATAATACAGAATATGGGCAAGGCGTTCAATACCCACTAGCGAGTTGGCAATTGCACAGTCTGTAGTTGATGATGGGCAATTGCCCGACCAGCGGGCGCTAGTAGCAAGCGCTGTTCACGCATACAAAAGTCCCCCAAGGTGCAGTGGGAGCGTGCATTTGTGCGGCCTTGGGGAAGTGCAGCTTGTGGATGGATACACAACGACGAAACGAAAGTACAGGGTTTGCATATTTCCCCACCAGTCTTCATGTGGAATTCGAAGGAAGAATCTGTAGCTAGTCAAAGGCATGAAATGCACCAGCCAGTTGCTGGATATGCAGGTTGTATGCTGCGTGGGCGTGGGAAAGTTCCAGGTCATGCACCAACAGCTGCCTCAGACCGTGCTTATTTACTATAGTTCAGAACAGGGATTAGGTGCTGCGTTTTTGAATTGTCTAGTCGCCATGCGAAGTACGGTTGTTCTGTGTTTCACGCTGGAGTACTGATTTGACAACAATTCGATATAATAATGGGCAGAAAGTGCGTTCTATGCGGCGCAGGCCAGATATCCGGCCACTTGCCTAGCCTTGCAGACTTACAATTAGCCATCGAGGCCCTTCTCCGTACACTTCTTACGCGCTTTGGAGCGTGTATACAGTGCTGGTTTTTGTTGAACCCACTGTTTCATTCGTGTTGAGCGAACGAAGACTAGGTGAAACAAGACCCCATTGAGTGCGGGTCGACATTCTCCCTCCGCTACTCCCCTCTCACCATATAATCAGATATTAGTTCATGATGCGCAGGTTTAGCTGTAGTCGAACAAGACATTCTGCGCAGCTGAATGGCGGAAGGGCAAGTAAAGTTGCATGGAGAAGGCGGAACTTCCGCGTGCTGCGTCGCTCCCCATTGCTTCATTTATATTGATAAAAAGAGCTCTGAGGTATCTCGCTGCATGAACAGGCGGTTAGTTCAATGCATCGCCGGCGTACTTGATTGCGGCTGTTCATTACTACACAAAATTTTTGTGACAACACGGAAGCCTTCAGTTGCTCTATGAAGAGCAGCTCATGCAGTACGGTGTGCTAGGAAGAACAGTAGCTGAAAGACTCTTGCCTGGCTCGTGGAGCGTGGCTGGTAGCACAGAGCGTTTTGAACCTCATACTACGTGGAAGCGAGTATCGGAGCACATGTTTTGGGGGGGGCAAATACGGAAAATAGTTCACTTAGCCAAACCACCAGCCGTTTTCCGTCCATGGCCACAATTGGAACCAGGTCCCACTTTGCCTTGGCGAAACGATCAATGACTAGATCGTACGCTTTTGGGCGTTGCGGCGGATTCAACTCAACAAAGAGCAGGTGCCTCCAGTTCCTGCAATGCGCCGCATATTTTCGCCCAACAATTTGTGTTACCTCCAATGCAACGATGTATTTTGTCGCCTCCTTTGCACAGGTCGAGGCTAGAAAGCTTCCCACTTTGGTAATAAACAGAAGGTGCGCGTGAACAAATGAAGCTTCCGGGTGTCAATCCGGCATATCTGGAACTTTTCTGTGGCATACTAATGTAGAGCTGTTTCATCTATTGAGTTCATTTTGCGGTCCTTGCTTTTCTTCCCGCTGGGCACGAATTTACTGTGCTGAAGGGGTGTCTTGTGTTTATGGTTTCCCGCGCACATGCAGGAAAACCGGGAGCGAGGGGCGGGTATGGTTGCTGATATGAGCAACAAGGGGCAGCACCATTGTTTGAGGAGTCACATGCATGCATTGCTTTTTATTGCAGCGCCATCAACGTCGCATGAACCGACCGATACTCCGTAGTAATGACCAAGCACTTGGCTATAGGGATGTCAGTCGCTACAGATTCCACCGACAACTACCATCCTCTAACGGTGCCTCGGATAGCTATGCAGGTTTATTTTTTTCCGCTCCCCCAAACCATTGTTAATTCCAAACTACTGACTCCGTGTTGCGGTTTCGCACATGAGCCACCACGTTATTCGGCATTTCTTCCTGTCTTTTTTAGGGGGATTGACTGGCAACGGAATATTTGACTCAAATGGGTCAAGAGGGTCCGGACACTTCCGGATATTCGCTTTTCGGCGTTGAGGCGTGGGGACTGCAGGCTCCCTAGGAGAGCAAAAGACTTCTAGCGGCGCCGCCCCCGAAAACGCTGAAGTCGATCTACGAGCGAATCCAGTGAGCTAATCTACCGCCTCGCTAGGACGTAAGCCCTATTTCGCCCAGGAAGCAGGCGCACTCTCCAAGGGACAATAGTGGAGTGGCAAATGCGAGACTGGAGGGTGCGCTGTGAAGGATAAAGCATGCCGCGCAGGCACAGTAGTGACAAGCGATGCCGGTTTACAAAGCTGTCGCTTTTCAACATGTGTTGTTCATACCAATCAGGGCATCTCTGGACGCATGAATCATTTTTTTGTAGTTGCTGCATGGTGTTGCCTTTGACATTCAATACTCGGTGGTGTGGTACGGCATTACTCTTGTTCGTGACGGGTAGGTTTAGCTTGGCATATGCGCTTTGAAGAGCCGTACCCATCACACCACCGCAAGGAACGGATTGGGGCTGCTTCTTTTTGTATAAAAAACAAAGCACATATCCAGCAGTTTTGAACGCACGCGTAAATGGGAAATTTGGAAGCATGTGCAAATTCACAATCCGTTGTATTTTCACCGTAAGATAAACTGCAGAGCATATCGCTTGCATGTCTAGCTTAGGGATGAGCTCTTTCCCAGTTTTTGCCAAGTGCTTACATCATGTACATGAATTGGTTATTTTGATGTCTTATGTATCCTGTGAGAAGCCTCCTGATCCATATGATATTCAAAAAAATAGAAGTCTGCTTTATGTTCGCTGGCGACAGGCAGATTCAGACGTACTTAGTTCCAGTTGTATATAGCAAGTACGTCTCATCGAACAAGAACAACGGACGTACTGATTCGTTGGCTATACGAAAAACACACACTCCTTGTAACACTTGTCTTTTGCCTGGTTCCCGATCACTGGCACTACCTTGTAGGCTGCGAAGTTTGCGAAGTAAATTGCGTTTGTATTGCTGCGCATCAACGCCGACCGTACAGCCACAAAAAGCATTCAACCTTTTTGGTGATGTGCGGTCGTTATTACTGGTGATGCTTCAACGACCACATATCTTTGCACAAAGGTGAAACAGATAACTCGCCTTCTGCACGGCATCAGGGTAGGCTAGAGACACGGATATTGTTAAACATGCTCCCTCAATGCTACATTCCCAGTTATTTCCGAACGTGTACCTGATCTTGTTGATGAAGTTACAATCCTAAAATGTATTACAAGCTAGCCTTGTGAGTTTTGGGGGTGTCTGGCAAGGCGGTGAGGACCAATTGGCTGAGCGACAGGAATGCACTGACAAGTGTGAAGCCTGCCGATGCGCTGCGGAGGATGGAATGCGCCGCAGCCAGGGTAGTGACGACAGGTTCCCGGAATTGAAGGTATTCACTAGTTGGCCATATGCATCCATCGCAGTGGCGAGTTGTAGAATATAAAAAATATCGCATACCTATTAGGGATTTGAGCACTTTTGGTTTGGTGCTTCTATAACGCGCATCCGATGACTGGGTACATTATTTGCTCTTTAAGGAACCCGCATGACCTGAGGGGTCATGCAAGTTCCAATTAACAGCGGCGTGCTTTGTGTTTAGCGCCGAGATGCATATTTTGGAGTGACTAGCTCTGGTGATCCCTAGGAAGTACGTCTCATGAAAGAGGAAGCTTTGAATAATTTACCGATTCCCAGACGGTATTGGGGGCATGCTTTCAACTGGCTAGGCACCTATTGTCCCAGTGAGTTTTAATGAGAGTATATGAGTGCCTTAACATCCCCCTACTGAGCGGCTGCCTTTTACTGACCATGCATGGACTTTCACAAAGGGCGAAACAGATGCATCACTGACGTGACGCCAGGCGGTCGTAGAGAAACGGAGCTGTACACGTCTTCAACGGATGTTCCCCTTTTCAGTGATGAACTAGCAAGCACTCAATAGTGTTGCCGCTTTTGTGGGTTGGTCAACCGAAGCTCTTGGTGGGCATAAAGCGGAACCATCGGGGGGGTTGAGCCGGTTCTTTCACGTGTTCCATGTGTAACTTATTTTGCCGTATGGTGATGGGGGTCACGTTCAAACGTGACTCTGTAGTTTGTTGAAGGGCTACAACTGACTGCCAACCAGGTGTTTGGCTCAAGGGTTTCCAGAGTTTACGAAAGGCTTCGCATGCTAGATAGCCCGTCGAGGTGGTACAAATATACTGCGTCAGAGATATAAACCTGTCTAGCACAGCATCTTCCACCAGAACGCTGAAGTGTCTGCACAAGCAATCCTTTTGAGTATTGTGTTGGCATGGCAAGGAAGTGAGCACCACTTAGCACAGGCGACAAGCACACTTCCGAGTGCCACGACAGCAATGGCATACGAAACTTGCACTTACACTCGGCGAACCCTGCATATTTTCTGTGCGTTTAAGATCCTACTTAGTTGCACGAAGCTTTTTTGATTTATGATAGGGATGCACTCGCCCGTTAGCTGTCGGTATTACGAAGATGCTATATTATTCCTGGTCACTGGTCCGGTGGACGTGGCATACGGGTTATGGGGGAAACAGCGTGTGGGTATCTCTGCTTGTCTCGACAACAAATCCCACATCGCAGACTTAATTCATGTACTAACACATAATCAATTGCTTCCTGAACTTCGATGAATTTTGGAATACCTAATTTGCATCTCAACTTTGGGGATGAGCTCATTCGCAGCTCATATGCCTTGCGCTCGCTCAAGATGCTTGGCTCAAATGTGCTCAGGCGTTTTGAACAATTTGGTTTTCTCCTTGGTGCATAGACATGAGAAACCCACACTAGCACGAGGATCTATACCATTCTAGCAAGGCATTGTAGCCCTAAATGCTTACGCCTGCGGAAGGGCACTCCCTATTAGCTACCCGGCGGCCTGGCAAGCGGGTGAGCACCGTTCAATACAGGCGACAGCCACACTGTCTGAGCGACAAGAATGCACCGGCAAGCGTGCAGTCTGCACTCTATTTCCACCGCACATTCGTTTCTGCAGGAACGAATGTGCGGTGCAAACACACTAGTATAGGCAATGCGTATCCACACTAATTGTACTTTTAACCATTCGTTTTTCATGCCATACAAGGCATGCTTGATTGCATGAAGTACTTTTGACATATATCGTGTGCTTATAAGTGGCCCTCAGTAGTCCGTCGCTTGACGTGCCCGGCTTCCTTGTGTGACAGGTACAATGAGCGGGGCATGTGGCTTTTGCAAAACACAGATTGTGGGTGGCTCGGTTTGTCTCAGTAACGCAGCACACGCCGCACGTGCTGCTGCAAACTGGAATTGAAAGCGCTTGATAATACACATTGAAATGGACCTTGCACTGCACCGAATTTAAAATATACAGCTTGGTTGCCTATCTCGGAAGTGAGCTCTTTCGAAGCCTTTATTAGGTGCATATTATTCCTGAGGTAGGTGATTTGTTTGTCTCATCACACATGCATGCGCTAAACGTGTGGGACCATGTTGGGTCCAAGTAGATGGAGGCCTGGGTTGATTGACAAATTTTGAACAGCTTTGCTGATGGCCAGGATGTGCGTCATATCCGACAAGTATTGTTGTAATGCTCTTTCCCCAATTTTATTGGGAACACGCAGCTCTGCGCATGCGTGTATATTGAGTATTTGTGAGTCACTGGCCTTATTTTGGAGGCTGTCGTGTTTGCGGGAGAGGTGTTTGTCGTGCGATGGCTGGGCACAAAACATGCAGTCTCAGTGAGAACATGATCTCTCCAGTAATTAGTGGCTGCCTCTCACTGATCCAACATGTACAGCCAACTACGTTTACACAAGCCCAAAGCAGGTGCATCGCCGACAGCGTGGCAGCAGCATCTATGGCGTCTACAGAGCTCTTTATACTCTCCTCGCCTCCTGCTTTCTCATTGATGAACCAAGTAGGGCCGAACGGTGTGTATGCTGTTGTGTCGGCTGCAAGCCCTTTTCTGCTTCAGATGGCCGCCTAAAGGGGTGTGCTTCGTTTTGTTGTAGCGTCATTTTATCATTACCAGCCGTGGAACGCGGCAGTTTGGCGACGCGCTACAGTTGACTGCTACAAGCCTCCTTCGATCTAACGAGCTCAGCACCGTCGGTTAGGCCGGCGTGCTTGTCAGCGATTCGACGTGGGATACCCACACAGGCCTGGGGATGGTACACCTTCCCAACACAACGCCAACCTCCTGAACGCTTTAATCTGTGTACGGTCAAATCGTGTGACTTATCTGGCTGCCTAAATGTTCATTGTCACTACTTAGCACAGGCTGCACGCATACTTTCTGGGCACCGAAAGTGCAACGGCAAGTGTGAAACCTCGAGATGCGCTTTAAAGAATGGGCTGTGCGGCGGCGGCAATGTAGTGACGAGCGGCTTATGCCTGCAAGCATTGCTCTTCTTCCACTGCATTTTCCCTTCTATATGGCGTGCCTGGTTATATGAATAATCTTGATGTATGGTCTGGCCCAGTTTGTCCGTTGGTGTTCAGTGCTATGCGCTAGCTTTTTTCTTTACGGCAAGCGCTGTGAACGGGCCATACGGGTATTGCAAACTACAGATCCTTTTTGCGTTCACTTGTGCCCAGGCAAAAACGTGCATAGCGTGCAGTTTCGACGCTACCACTAACCGGGGTTCAATTAGTATGTTAATTCGAAATCGGATGCACATACGGCATGGCGAAGTGAATAGAATATACGGTGTGCATATTATCTTCGGCGTGAGCTCTTTCGGAGTTCTCATTGCGGGCATCCATTGGCTTTGGCACGTGATTTGTTCTTCTCGTTACAGGGGGCACGCTTCGCTGAGCGAGTGGAGCTGTGCTATAAAGCACTGTCAGTTGTGTCAAGTTGATGCGGGGCGAATGTGAAATAACTGCTTTTGGTGATGGCTAGATAGTGGAACAAGAGCCACTGTAGTACTTGCCCTCAAATATTGGAAGGTCATAGTATTTGGCACCCTTGTTAGCTTCCTGTTTCTGCGGCATTGACAGTATTTTGGAGGTTTCGGCGTCTGCAGAGGACACTGCTTGTATGTCTCTGTATCGATGCGAAACGTGCCTCCATGAACGCTTCTAAAATGTCCACCCTACTGTGAGTAAAACATATATATTTCTGCCAAGTTTAGTTGCAGCACAAAAGAGTTTGCACCTACCCGGCGCCAGCATCGTATGAGAGACGCTTTATGCAAGG
The DNA here is from genome assembly GCA_000499725.1 of Eimeria brunetti. Taxonomy (NCBI): domain Eukaryota; phylum Apicomplexa; class Conoidasida; order Eucoccidiorida; family Eimeriidae; genus Eimeria; species Eimeria brunetti. Next base: position 13,857 of record HG712178.1, on the reverse strand, counting down.
ATTTTTATAGGCTCGAGTTGTCGGTGGCTGTAGCGTGTTCCCAGTAGTTAGCGGGTGTTTTCCGCCGATCATTCATATCCGGTCGCCCATGTCTACGCAAATCCGAAGAAGCGCATCACCAATAACATGAAACCAAGCTTGCATAGGGGCGGAAAGCTCTGAGCATGTTCCTTGCCTTCTCCCTCTTCACCGCTTAACTAAAGTGTACATACCGTGCCAACCGCAGCCGTTGTCAGGCGTGCGCAGCTACCCAGGAGGACGTCGCCTGCTTCTTTCAAGTGCTGTTGCATCTTACGATGTATTCACTAATAACTCTGTCTAATGCTGCTGTTCATTACCAACCATGACACCGGGTATTTTGGAGAAGGGCTACGCCTCAATGCTAGGAGCATCTTTCTCTCCGTCGTGTCAAGAGGCGTCGGATATCTTCGAGCTTTTAAGCCTAGTTTCGCTGTCTTCTTTTTTATTGATGTAAGAAATAGTGCCTGTCGTGCCGAAAGATGCTCATGCTGTTGTGTCTAGGCATTTTGTCAGCTTTACGGCCTGTCAGACCTGAGGCAACCGCCCGGGTGGATGCACCTTGTATCCTTGGAATATTGTTGCATTAGTGACTTATTGCTGTGGTTTGCAGTGAAGTGTACGATCGACTGTGACTCCGACAGTTTGATGGAAGGCCCTAACTGACTGCTAAGACGTTGCTCAGATGGTCCAGAGCTTTTAACTGGGTCTGCGTTGTAATGCATCGGCGTGAAGAGCCCCCACTGCCCCAAGCGTCTGAGCCTATCTAGCACAGGGGCCTTGTAATAATGCTTGAGAAGATGAGCATGCGAATGTTGCTTCGTTGCAACCTAGTACGCTGGTAAGCGCAATTTAGCACGATATACAATTTTTTTAAGCACGGAAAATGGAATGGCCAGTGTTAAGCGTGCACACACGCCTTCAACGATCTGAAGAGCCGCGCCGACGGAGCTGTGACGATCAATATATCTTCACAAAACTGCCGCTCTTCACGGTGATTTTCCACACTCTGCAGGGGCTTCTCAATTACTCAAAGACTCTTTGGCTTTCCAGTTGTAAGCATTGTGAATCTATTTTACTGTTCGGTGTGACAGGTAGGGTGGACGTGGTATATGGGCCTTGAGAGGTACAGATTGTGCGTACTTCCGCTTGTGTCGCTAACAAGTCAAAACTCGCACAGTTTCAATTCGGGCGCGGTATAGAAGGCTTATGCTGATTTACAGTATTGCATCCTGCGCTGAGGCGACCTTTGCAGTATTTAGTTTGCATATCTCGCTTGGGAACGAGCTCTTTCTAAACAGCCCTATAGGGTGAACCTTAGAAGGTGCGTCTCATAGATCAAGAATCTTCATAGCACCGGCCTCTGGATCTTACTGGTAGCACATATTTTTTGCTGTGCTTGTATTTTGACCCCTTCCGCGTCATTGACTATACTACCTAGGCTCTTGTGTTTTACAAGAAAACACTGTGTCTGCTTCTCTGTGTTTCGGTGCGATACTTGTAACAACAAGGAGCAATCCATTTTCGAGTAGCCAGCGGTTTCTGTTTGCCAGTTATCCATGGCTCTCCACTAAAATTTACGTAAATGCGAAGCAGATGCACTGCCAGCACAATGCTACAAGGCCCGCTGCTACATTTCGTCAACCTCAACCTTGGCTGGGCTTGAGAGAACCGCCGAGCAGGGCTTCCCCAGTTTCCTTCAAATGCCGCGTCACATAGAACGTATTACTCCGTATTGCTGTTCATGAGCAACCGTCGCACACCGGTAATTCGGTGAAGGGCTACAAATGAGGGCTGAGATCGCAATGATGAACGGCGTATGCTGGCAAAATCGCCGGTGTTCACCACGGGTTCCTCATACCCTACATGAGATACCTGATAGCATGACGCATCCTTGAAGTATTATACTGCATGTGTCTCAGCACAGTGTGGCGGCTTTACTCTTCCTTGTTACAGGTGCAGTGGGCTTCGCAAATAAGCTGTGCAAATCATATCTTGTGGTTGCCTCTGCTGGTGTCGAACCAGAAACACAGTTTGCACAATTTGAATGCTGCCGCAAACTAGAGCCGTGGGCGCCTGAGGGACAGTGTGCAATCACATGCATGCTGCGCCGTGGCGAACTGTATAATGCATAGAGTGCATCTCGAACTACCGCCTGAGCTCTTAGGGAACTTGATTATTGTCTCCTTCCATTATGTGGGGTGCGTAATGTGGTCTTTCCTTAATATCAGGAATTATGGGCCAAGCATGTGAAACGCTTTTAGGTTCGAGCAAATAGAGGTTTGGGTCGGCGTCTGTCTGTCAGAGGTAGCGAACTCAAACTTCTATGATTAATCGGGCTTTTACTGCAAATAAGGCACATACTTTAGGCCTCGGTAAGCCTACCATTGCTGACTAAACATGCCAGGCATTTATGAGACAGGCATTTAGACTGACTCTAAGCAGAACCATGCGATGTAAAAAGAGTTTGAAGGGCTCCAGGCATCTGCGTTTTGCGCCTTAAGGCTTGGCGAGAGTCCTGCTGCCGTGTCCTAAAGGATGTACGTTCAGCATGCCCAGTTTATATCTACGTCGTCTGAGCAAACGCCATCGGAACGGCAGCAAGAGGACCACAAAAGGTGTAGATAAGACTTTGTGCGAAATTAGCTAGTGCGTCCAATGACAAAGGACACGCAGACCTTTTTATGCTGGTGCAAGCCACCGGGAAGTATCGCCTGTCCGAACGATGTTCAATGAAAATCCCGTTTTCGCACTGTTTACGTCGTATCCGCCGCATGCACCGAGCAGGCAGCAGGCAAAGTACATTTACTTGCCAAATTTCGATGTTGCGTGGGTGCCGGCTCTTAAAGACAGATTCTCGTTCATCTGGCGGTTGGATATTAGAACGAGCCACTGTATAGAATAAGGAGGTGAGTTGTCGTGAAATTTGAACTTGAATGTTTAGGGGTTGCCCCTCATTCTGAATGGCATCTCGGCTTATCAGCACACGCCACCGCATTCAGCGGGTGTTGTGTCTGGTCTTCACTAAAGAAAATGAGAAAGCTGACAACGCGGAAAATGTTACTCCCCGTCCCCAGCCTCTGCTACTATTCCACCAGTTCACGTCATACTCGCAGTATAACGTGGGCTTATATTCACGGTCTAAAGGGGAACACCAAGCTGCATGGATTATGCTGGCGGGTATGGCTTTGCGTTTTATCATGTTTTGGGATCATGCCAGGAGTGTTATTGAGGTTTGTCAAAGATTATAGATATCGAATCCCGGTGCCTACATCTGGGTGTGGTGGTTTGCTAAGAGCTCAACACTTGCAGAGCACTCGTCTCCAAGATTCAAATAAAGTAAATGACCAGATGCCATGCGGGTCACTTCTGCTGCTCTTAGTTGGATAGAGGGTCACGTGTGCCTATTTTTATCGGCGAAACTTGCTGAAAGGGAGCATCCAAGTAGGGGTTATTCTGTATGGTGGTGCCTAACGTAAAAGCATCTGAGGAGTGCCTTTGTTCTGGCAATTGTCTGGGCAATACTGGGCACATGGAAAAGGTATTTGCTTGGCACGTCGTAAGGCGACTCTATGAGGGTGTCAGTCCGTGCCAGGGCGCTTCGTATCCCATGGCAAGCGTCCCGTGTTCCCGTGCGGTGTCTTACCTGTAATTATCGCGGCCAGTGAGTCTGGAGCTGCAAAGACAGGAAATACCTCTATAGTTCAGTGAAATTACTTCAGCCTCCTCCGTCAGGGTGGCTTGTGTACAAAGAACGGTTGCGCAGGACAACATTGTTGTGTGTCATTGCCATTTTGGGAAGCCCTGGGCTGTTGTGTGTGTCAACTGCTTGACTACATTCCGCTTGTTAGCATTCTAATGACATATGCCTAGGAAGTACGCACCATACACTGGTAGGTTGTCTTACATGTTACAAGCATTGGGGGGCAAACTCCACTGCAAGCAACTCTGTTTCCCGTAGACAAAGCTGGTGTCAAAACCAGGGAGCGCGGAATGGAACAGTCCGGCATTGAGGAGAAATCCCCACTACTTAGCTTGTATGTTGAATTCTAGCCAAGAATGACGAAGCAAATGGTTCAGTTGACAAGCTAGTGCTACCCACACCCCGACGGAGTGTTGCGTTGAGGCTTTAGACAATGCGTTGCTTCAATACAAGTCAGCATCGGAAAAGAGAAACTCACGTCGCATTTTACTTTCTCTCAGAAAGTAATCATTTAGAGCGTTCCATCAGTTTGCTGAGAATCTCGTATGGTTCCCACGGTAGTTCACATGCATCAGTGAACCGAGGCTTTGGTTTCTTTAGAAACCGGCGAAAGGCAAGAGCCCTAAGTGTCCAGATGGTGCTGTAGGCATTCTGATGGCGAAGGGCCTCATTGAACATTTTAGCTCAGCAGCAAAGGCGACGGATGGTGGTGTTGTATAATTCTGTCTGTGGCATAGTTACGCAGGGTGCAAGGTGCCACAATTTTGCAACAGATTGGGGGCCACATGATTTTTTGTTGCGATCCCGCCACGATCATGCATCCCGCCAGTCACGGCTGCTACGTAATCTGCAGTGCCCTGGGCCTGGGAAACAAAAGAAACAGTATTACTGAATTACTTTTAGCAACGTGTACAATGTGCACCTCATTACTTGCGCTAGAAAGTTAGTCGGCCGTAGGCACATGTGTTGGACGCGTCGTAGTGCACCTGTACTGCGCTAGAGGATGCCTGCTGTTCACCTGCTGTGTCCCTGGGTATGTTCAGCACTGAGTCACTAACGTCGCAGGGCTGCTGTCCCGGAGTCCCCATCTTCACAACTTCTTCCTTCGCGTAGTTGAGTCAGGTGTATCCGAGCAATGTATACACTGGCGCCACATATTGAATAGCGGCAGGTGCTAGGCTGCTTTGGCGTCTGCGCAAGGTTTGTTCTGCTACGTGTGCAGTCGCGCATGTATTTTCTTAAGCATATACCCACAAACCTTCAGGCTGAACCTCACGCGGATGCCCTGACTTGGTGCGTATAAATGAAGCGGTGGGCGTGCATCAGCTTGTGCGTTGCATGAAGCAAACGGTGCGACGAGACAATGAATGTAGCTGCTGTACAGTGCTTTTTGTGCACCATTTGTTTGAGCGTTTTCGGCGGTGACAGGCCCGATTCCGCACCAGCTTTTCAGTGTGAGTTGACTTACTCTGCTCCCTATGCTCTAAGGGGAACTGCTGGAGGTCGCTCCAGCGACGCTAATTTGGATGTCGAGAAGCCCGGAATATCAAGAATCAGTAGCCACAGCAACTGGACACTATTAACAGACGAAGGCTAATTGAATAAGCTTGACTAATGTTGCCAGAGGCAATTAGGTGAATGATAAGAAAGTGAGCTGGACGGAGCAGAAGATACACATACGCAGGGTAGGGGCGAAGAATTTCCTGGGGAGCCAGAAGTCGCCGCACTTTGGCCACAGGATAGCGCCAACGTACAGGTGAGAAATGGTGGGCCCTCAAAGGCCATTTATATATCCGAGGAACCACCGTGGGGTTAGTGCCAGTCTTACGGACAGTTCACAGTGGGATCTGTGAGCCGTAAAGTACTCCACTGTGTTGCATGGCGTCAGTATAAGTGTTCACCGCAGCTGCAACCCCTACGGTTCTCCATTTGATTCGGCTATTCTACAATCCTTCTTCACTGTCAGGTTTCAGAGGAAAAGCAGATGGTAGGGGGCGAGGTGTCAACGTAGGCTGCCTGCGTGGACACCTGGCAGTTTTTTAGTGGGGTTTAACAATGAAGTAGGTCAAGTGGGGTGGCTTGCTTCCTAGACGGTACGCTTCATATGAGCTGGCTGTTAGCAGGCTGCCAATCGTGTGAGTGTTTCTAGCTGCTAGTAACTGTTGTCCCGAGTTGCTGGCAAGAACACCATGTCACGGTGTTTCGAAGCCTCGTTCTGTTGAATATAGCAGTGTATGTTGTGTGCCTCTGTGGCTAAGCGAATGTACGAGCACTTTTACTTTAACTGAGTAGGAAGTGAGACTGATAGGACCTCACTATGGTACGACTCGTCAAAAAATAAAGACTCCCAGCTCATTGTTCTCGCGGAAACATCCGGTTGTCGCTGGACCGCTCCTGTAAAACATACAATTTGCGTTTTTCCGGGTTCCGCATGCGTCCTCCAGCAGAATACCTGTTTCGCGTCTTGCATGCTATCCGTGTTGAACACGATGTTTGTCACTTTTAACTTTAAAGCAGCGCGACGGCAAACGCGAACATATTTCACCTCAAGGATGCGGCCCAATACTGGAGACTGCTTCCTGCTGCCATGGCCTTCCTCGCTTCCTTTTGAGTTGCCAAAGTTTGTGAGCCTTCATGGCTGCTGCCATTGATCTCCCTTGTGCTACGTTTTCTGGGCTTGGACAAACGCAGCAGCTTTTGTTGCTGATGCAGTCAAACCACTTCCACTGGACTGTGCTCTTTCCACTTCCGCTTTTTCACCGATGTATCGTCGTGATCTTCATGTGGTACACTCTGCTATACAGCGAAGTTGCGCGATCTGTCTGTATGCTAAGCGTTCATGCAGGAACACAGGTTGCAGGCAAAGGTGTTCGATGTGCGGTTGATAGCGTATTTTGGGGTGCGAGCGCACCTGCACGAAAGCGTACGGGAACGGTTTCAAAAGCAAAGCAATTCGGGCGAATTGCTTGCGACAAAGGAATTTCTCGGTATCCTTATACCGAGAAATTCCTTTGTCGCAAGTGACAATCGTGCAAAACATGTTGCGCAAGCAGAGAGTGCGCCTCTCCAAGCACAAGAATCACGCAAACGTCTCAGACCAAAGACGTTTTTTAGCAGGCGCATGTGAATTTGCATCATTCATGAATTTCGAAACTTACGAATAGTGACCTACGCCTTAAAAGATAGTTCTGGGTTGGACACCTGGTGCTGCACGGCGTAGATGCCAGGGGTCGTAATGCGCAGACCGTTTACTTCCACACCTACGCTGCAAAGCCCTTCGTGTGGCGTTGTTGCCACCCGTAAAAGCTATTTTGGAGTGGAAATGCATGCATAGAGAACTCCATGGAATACTACGAGCTAGCAAAACAATGCCCAATGGCAAGGAAAAGCAGGGTGACAAATTCTGTAAAATCGGCCTCGCAGAGTGAAAACACTGTCGTGCCCAATATTTCCAAATGTTTGAGGAAGGCTAGCAAAAATTAGGAACTCCAAATTTCCAGCGTGTGCGTGTCATTTGCTTGTGCGCCAAGATACGCTGAGGACTAGAATGCCCAAGTATCCGAAAGGTATATATTTGAAAATGTAGATGCGCATGTGCTTAGGGTGGTCCTCGATCCGGAGCATCCACTGCAATTCACTTGTGAAGCTTGGCTATCCCTCATCCCTTTTGGCGACCGGATAGGGCGCTTCCCTGCGTTGTTGGTCTGTGCTGGCTTGGATATCCTAAAGATTCACTTTTGTTGCTGTGTAGCAAGTGTGTCTTCTACGGTCTATCTGTCACAGTTCGGTGGTGGGCCCTACTCTTTGCAGTGATGCTACTCATGTACACCATCGTTGCTCACTGGGCGCTCCAGTCTCGTGACTTTGTGGCTGCTGCAGCACTGGCTGTTAGTCTCGGTTTGGGTTCCTCAGGCGAGCATTATGCAACACCAGTCAGTATAAACTCACAACCTCAAGCATCGCTATATATTTGCCTATTGCTCAGTTTTCGTATGTTCGAGCGTCTCCTTTACACGTTCAAAACCTGCTTTAAGACGTGAGTTTGTGTCTATTCGAATGTCCGTGCACCAGCTCGTGCGTGTCAGCTTGCTCGAGGCGCCGCCTATTGCACTTTCGCTGGTACATTTGTCTTTTAGATACCCCCGTATTTCAACATGTGTATCCAAATGACCTTGCCTGCGGAGGTAGGGTTTGTGGCTATGCCTTGCGTTTACGTGACAGCGTATGCCGCACACAGATAATTGGAGGTTCTTCAGTAGCCTTTATTTGTTTGTCGCACACGAGCTCTACCCAGACTGCTTTAAGCGGTTAAGCGGACTAACAGCATCCAATAACGTCTGTCACGCATGAGTTCCAGAGTTACAGGTGAACGGTTGGGTTGCGATTCACCAATAGTGTGCTGTGGACGGCAATCATCACCCCAGTAGCGTTTCGCGCTGGTATGGGAAGACATTTGGAGACTTCTTGCTGCCCCGCCAGTGGGTGAGCCTAGTTTTCAAAAGGGACACCGAGAGGCTAAATGCGTTGAAGCTCCTGGGGCTAAGCGCGTTCTTTTGCTACACACAATCAGTGATCTGTGATTAGGTGCCTGCATTGGAAACATTAAGGTATTCTCCATGTTTTAATATGGCGTGCCAGCGTGTTTTCACATATTCCCTGGTAGAGCTCTGAGGGTCGTCTCTCTAAGAAGCACCTTTGACCGTACATATTTACCGGTGGAAGCGGAATGCATCGTGGGACCTCTAGCTAGTGCGTTTTCTCATGGTTCCTTTACTAGTTGTCGGCAGGACCAGGACGTTTCCGGTAGCTGCGCCCACTTCTCCGTTTTTGCGCAGTCGCAGGTACTGTCCATGGCACATTTCGAGGTTGGGCATGCTTCTTAGGGAGAGCTTTTGCTGGAGTTCCGGGCAGGTTGTATCTTGGAAATTTGCAGAATGTATGTTTCACGGCGTCTTTGACGCACACGTTTCAAATGCCAAATTTGTTTCGAAACATGTAACAGATATCGTCCCGGGGCTCAGTGGTATTGTGAGATTAACCGTTGGGATCGCTTTGCTGTTCGCCTTTGCCGCGTGTATTTTGCTTTCCTTCACTCTGTGCCTTATAAATTACTCACGACAAGCGGCGTATCGGTGTGAAGATAAATGAGATCTGGTGTGTGTTTCTGTGCATCGCAGTCTTTTCCTTCTCGAGCACTGATACGCATGCATTCTAAAGAAAAAACACCTACGCAGATCTTATGAACCACATTGCTGCTCGTTTTCACTTACCGTTTCAGGAGGTGCGCGGCGTACAAAAGCATTTGCGCTTTCATGATAATGGCTGTATGCAGGAAGAAGTGTTGTCCCATGCTCACGTATGCGCAGCCATATTTGTCTCCCGCTCATCCAGTGGCTTCTGAGGTATATTTTATAAGCTCACCGACTCACTTCGCCGTCTTCGTATAGTATGAAATATCTCATAACCGGCCAGTCGCGTTCATACCTCCATTATCCACCTTGCATCTGCAGCCTGTGTATGTGTTTCCACACCTTCGTGGACCAGGGACTGCCAGTCCTAATCGTGCCATTGTTTTCCAATTTGCATCTATGAATCCTCCACTTGCATGTGACAACAGCACGGTTAAAGGTATCTTTAGATGGTGCGTTTGGCATAAGCCTTATCTTACTAGTTACCGTAAGTATACGGAGACTTCTGGTATCTGCCCGCGCTGTTCCATTTGTCCGCAGTCGAAGGTTCTCGTCGTCGCACGTTTGAAGACTTCTTATTTCCCTTCGAGGGAGCCTTCGCCACGTCGCTTAGTTGGAGCTCCAGTGACGGTGTGCCTTGGCATTCTGCAGAACGTAGGTTTCATGGAGTATTGGGTGCGTAAGGTCGACCCGCCAACTGTGCTACGAAACACGTAAAAATGCGTTTTTCGCCTGCTATGTGGCATTGTCCGATTGGTGAGCATGGTGAGTTGCTGCTAGGCGTTGCTAGCCGTATTTGGCTTGTCTTCTCTATGTAAGTTATGAATTATTCAAGGTAAGTGACATCGTTGTTTAGTGCGGCATGCGGTCTTGTGTGTGTTTCTGTACATCGCAGTCTGTTTTCGCCCTGATCACTGATACCTATGTGCTCTAAAAGGGACAACGCCTACGCTGGGCCTATGCGACAGGTTGTTCTGATGCTCGAAGGGTAGTTTTAATCTCATTTTCACCCACCAACCCAGGATGTGCGCGATGTATGGAAATGATTGCGCCTTTGCGGGAATGAATGTATGAACAAAAAGGTGTTGTCGCATGCTCAAGTGCGTAGGCCCAGCGTTAATTGTTTCTCGGTTCCCTGCAATCCCCTAATGTATGTTTAGGGTAACGATATAAAGCGTTAGAAACGACAATATTTTGGAATGGGTGCTTGCGTAATCATAAACAGTCCACGTACGTTTGGGAACACCGGCTGATGCCGCTACCCGTTTCGTGGCTCGTGCGGACGGCTCTGTCTTGGAGCATCAGTGAACATGTTTGCTGCTCGGAATCACTGTCATTCCTTATGGGAACAAAGTAACGCTAAGCTCAAAAAAGGGTTGGCACACGCGCAGCTTGTGAGTCAAAAAGGCAGAGCGTCTTCTGCAAAGTATTCTTTCCCATGCACAGCTCATTACCCTCTAATACAGTAAGGAGTGGCTTCTGCAGGGGACTCTTGGCTTATAGGATCTTTTTTTCAGTAAATATTTTGAAGATTTGCGAGGCGCATGTATATCTGATAGATTGATGGCATTCGGAAATCGCTTTAGATCATGCTCGCTACAAGTTCACTGAGATGTGGCATCGACGTCGAATCATATCTTAAGGCCTTGCTGTCTATCTACCGGTGGCAAGGCACATCGCGAACAAAGGGGTAAAACAGTCCCGCTATTTTTGCCACCAAAAGTCATTACAGAGTATGCTTCATTAATCACGAGGAACTGATGCCACTTGCCGGCGTCTGTGATGCATACGTTTAAGGTATGGCAGATTCTGACGTGGATTGTTGCACAAACATGTGCCACGTCGGCAGTGGATCTACACACAAATTTCATATGTTTGTGTAAAACACTTTTAATGAAAAGCGAATGTTGCATCAAGCTGGATGGCTCGGCAAGCCACTGTATAGAATATGAAACGGATCGGTGTTCTCAACGAACGTTCATCGTCAATACGTTGCCTCTCACCTTCTGGATGACACTTTTGGTTAGCATCATATCATTGGATAGACTTGTGGTTCGGCTGTGTGTGGAAATTTTCCTGACCGTGCTCAGCACGTGCCTACCCTCCAGCACATGTAGTCTCCAGCACATGCAGTCTGTGTTTCCCGGAGAACAATACGATGCAAAGACCAAACCGATGACCGCAATTGCACGTGTATAATGTGTCTTTTTCCTTAAAGGTGCATCAGATATACTATGTATATTCGTTGGAGGGAGAAACAACCGTCGGTATTTTCTGCGGGTGTTGTGGTGAAGTATACATGCTAAACCACCTGTTCTCGAATCTGCAAACATTGTATTTATGACCGTCCAGTTTACCTATGTCAGTTTCGCACTTTGTGGAGACGATTTAGGGAGCCCTTTTCTAGAATGAGCGGTTGTAATGGGAAGCGTTTTCCGAGTTACTGCTGCACAGTGGGCTGTAGCGTGTGTCAAGCGCCTGAATGTGGCCAAACGCAAAAGGTCGCTGCAAAATGCAAATTGCTATCATCGATCACATGACCCACGACAATGCCACTAGGTGAAGCTTGTGGGTCTCTCCGCGGCATGCAGTTGAAACTTGGCAGTCATCTGTAGAGAGAGTCATATCGGAACTAAATCCGGCGTCTTACCGCAT
>HG712174.1:27353-42278 GCA_000499725.1 Eimeria brunetti | reverse complement strand
CCCTTGAACTTTTTATGGAGCCACCCAACCCAGCCGCCGTTGTCAAGGCTCCTCCGAGACGCAAACAGCAGCAGCAGCAGCAGCAGCAACAGCAACAGCAACAGCAACTGCAGCAGCCGCAGCAGCAGCAACAGCAGCAAAACCCTCCCTTCAACAGCAAAGCAGCAGCCCTGCTGCCTCCCTACCCCTGCAGTGTCTATACACCCCAAACCCCACACATTGTGGGGCCCAGGAAAGCGTGGATCGCATGCAGAGCAGCAGCAGCAGCAGCAGCAGCAGCAGCTGCAGCTGCAGCTGCAACAGCAGCAGCAGCAGCAGCAGCAGCAGCTGCAGCAGCAACAGCTGCATAGACACCTCAGACAGCCCTTCACAGATAAACCCCCACTCAATGCAGCTAGGGGACTATGAGCTGCAGCAGCAACTGTAGCAGCAGCAGCAGCAACAGACACAGCAGCAGCAGCAACAGCAGCAGCAGCAGCAAGAGCAGCTGCTGCTGCTGCCGCTGCAGCGGCGGCGAGACAGACGCACGCCAGGTGCAGCAGCAGGTGCATGAATTAGCAGCAGCAAATAAAATGAAAAATAGAAAAAGAAATAAAATAGAAATAGGAATAGGTATATTGTTATTGTATTATTACTGTTGTAGGGAATTAAATGTAAATGTATAAAAATACATATTATTGTAAAACTAATTAAAATAATATATATATAAATATAAATATATATATATATATATATATATGTTATTTGTGTATTGTGATTGATGTATGATATATATATATATATTATATATTTCAATATATATGAAATATATATATATAAATATATATAATATATATATAAATATATATATAATATATATAAAAATATATATAAAAATATATATAAAATATATATCATATATATATATATGTTAGTTTGATGTAATGTAAATATAAATAGAAATTTATTGTCAATACAAGTGTGGCTATTCCTGTAAATATACAAATATAAAAATGTAAACATAAATATAAATATAAAAATAAATATAAATATAAATATAATTGTAATTATAAATATTAAAATAAATATTATTGTTGTCAGTCTCTCTGTTTTTATTAAAAAACCCCTTTTGTTTGCTGGCAAGTAAACGCTTGGCAAAAGCAGGGGGAATCAAGCAGCAGCAGCAGCAGCAGCAGCAGCAGCAGCAGCAGCAACAGCAGCAGCAACAGCAGCAACAGCTCGTGCTGCAGCTACAGTTCTTTAAATTCGATACGTGGTGGCGACTCAAGACCTCTAAAAGGGCGCAGCAGCATTTGCTGCAGCAGCAGCAGCAGCAGCAGCAGCAATTGCAGCAGCAGCAGCAGCAACATGCTGCTGTTGGTTTTATCTTTTTAGTTTACACTGGGGGTTTATCTATGCTGCGGTGTATGTACACCCCCCATAACTTTAGGCGCTCAGATCTATCGCTTGCTGCTGCTTGTGTCAGCAGCAGCAGCAGCAGCAGCAGCAGCAGCAGCAGCAGCAACAGCAGCGGGATCGACCGCAGGAGAAACAGCGACAGCAGCAGCAGCAGCAATAGCAACAGCAACAGCAACAGCAACAGCAGCAGGTGTTCGCATTTATCGGCAGCAGATAAAATAATCTGTCAAATATACATTATAAAGAAAAATAAATGCGATAAAGTTTATAAGAAAGGCTGAGGTGTACAGGCAGGTGACAGCAACTCCCTTTCCGTTCTGCAGCAGCAGCAGCAGCAGCAGCAGCAGCAGCAGCAGCAGGAGCAGGAGCAACGGGAACAACAACAGCAACAGCAGCAGGAACAACAGCAGCAGCAGCAGGAACAGCAGCAGCAGCAGCATTCTTTGTGGTGTCATTCTTTTGTCTGCTGCTTCTCCTGCTTTAATTAGATATTCATCTGTCTGAAAAACAAAACCAAGAAATGGTATTTACTATTATTATTATTACTTATTATTATTATTTGCTGCTGTTGCTGCTGCTGCAGCAGTATTTTGCTGTCTTATTTTGTTTCTTTCTTTCTTAGATATACCGCAGCAACAGCCTGGAGGTGCCTATACACCCCGAGGTGTATAGGCAGCTCATTTATGCGTAAAAACATCGACTGCTTTTGCTGGGCTTTAAGTTTAGCTTATATTACTATAATTATTATTATTATTGCTAATGGGCGTCCTTACTACCATTGCTGCTGCTGCTGCTGTTGCTGCTGCTGTTGCTGCTGCTGCTGTGGCTTGTACCGCTGCAACTGTTGCTGCTGCTAGTGCTGCTGCTACTTGCTGCTGCTCCCGTTGCTGCTGTTGTTGCTGCTAGTGCTACTGCTGCTACTGCTGCTGCTGCTGCCGCCAGTATTGCTAGGGCTACTGCTGCTGCTGCTAATACTGCTGCTGCCAGTGCTGCTGCTGCTGCTGCTGCAGCAGTATATCGCCTACAGCTGCAGTTTTACTGTTTTGCTGTGAGTATGGGTACGTACACTGTAACCAGCCTCCAAACCCTAAACCCTAAACCCTAAACCCTAAACCCTAAACATTAGCAGCAGTGTCTACACCTGCAGCAGAGAAAGGATATTAAAGCCTTATAATGCTGAGGTGTACAGACAGCTGGACGTTAGAGAAAAGAAGAATGACAGTTGCTGCTTAACTTCTCTCTAGAATATGCACGAAATATTTGTATTAAATTATATTTTATATATATTTTATGTATTATAATAAAATATATACTATTTATAATTATCTTTCTACTTATTAAAATATACTTCAGCAGACATTCTATAAGAAGAGGGCCCCATGAGACGCCAGAAGAAAGTGGGCCTCAGTTGCTATTCTTTTCTTTTTTTGTTTTTTCTCTTTTGTTTATTTCCTTTTCTGTTTTTCTTTTTTGTTTTTTATCTTTTTTTCTATTTTTTCTCTTCTTTTCGTCTTTTGTCTGTCTGTCTATCGGTGTGTCTGCCTGTTTTTCTTCGCTGTCTTTTTTACCATTTTGTTTGTCGTCTCTTTTTGTTTATTTTTCTTTTTGTTTCTTTTCTCTTTTGTATTTTATCCCTTTTGTTCCCTCTCCCTATCTGTTTTGTTTTTCCTCTGTAGTCTGCTTTTTCCTTGGGCTGTCTTTCCTTTTTGAGGGTCTTTTCCTTCTGTCTTTTACCTCATTTTGTCTCTTTTCTCCTTTTATTTGTTTTTTCTTTCCATTTTTTATTTTATTTTTCCTCTTCTTTGGCTTTTTCCCTCAGTCACCTAAAGCGACGCGCTGTAGCTCCACTGAAAAGCTATAGAAAACACGGCAAGCTAGGGGCTATTAGTAGAGGATAAAAAGGATAGAAAACGGGAAAATAAGTTGAATTAAATAAAAAATAAAATAAATATTCGAAAATAGAAAAAAAAGCGGGTATAATAATCACCATCCTAAGGAACGCATCGATAGAAGCTCGGGCTGCCCTACCTTCGGTGCTTTTCTTTTTCTTAGGGCGAATGATAGTATTTTTTTCTGCAGAAAGTTCAGGATAATATTTTTAAATTAAATACTATTCCTTTAGAAACTCAACGCCTGAAAATAGACAAAAAATTCAGGTGTCTATACACCCCACGATCCGGGCACCCGCGAGCGGCGCTTCCGGCAGCTCGACGCTCACTTCCGAAAAATTCAACTTTTTTTTTCTGGAATTTGTTGCAGTTTGAGTGTGTATTTTCCGTGTTTTTTGATGATTTCATGGATTAAAATTGTTTATTTGTTTTGTTTTCTCTGCAAAACGCTTCATTTGATGTCTGAAGCTGCATTAATCGCCTGTTTACCTGGCGCTGCCGCTTTTTGTCTTAATCTCCTGCCTGCTCTCCTAACGGGGGAAGCAGAAGAAATATTGAATAATTTTGGTTCTTTTGACTGTTTTCTGCTTTTCTTTCCTTTTTTCTAACCCGTAGTTTGCATTTAATCGCAGCTTTCCACTTTTTATCGCTGCGAGTTGCCGCTGTTGCACGGCGGCGTCCCGGCTCGCTCAATTTCGATGCAGAAGACGAATCCTTTCCTTTTCTGGAGGTATTAGACCCTTTAAAAACTTTCAAAAGAGAAATACGTATCATTTAATTCTTTTTTCCTTTCATTCAGGCAGCAGCAGCTGCAGCAGCAGCACGGGGAGTGGCGGCGACAGCAGCAGAAGAAGACCATTGGCGTGCTCGTTTTGCACATTCTGTCATCATTTTGAATTATTTTTCCTTCCCTTTACTTTCTTTTTTTCTTATTCTCTCGGCCAAGATGATGGCGCTTCGCAGACACCGGGGTTTGCTCTTTTCTCTCCTTTTATTTTGTTTTTCATCTTTTTCCATTTTCTCAGCTTATGCGGGCGATATCTCGGTTTCTCCCGTTGAGACGGAGGCAGAAGGTGCTTCGTCTTCATCCCAAGCTGCTGCTGCAGAGGCAGCAGCAGCATCAGCTTCCGAGGCAGGAGCAGCAGCCGAGGAAGCGGCATCAGCAGCAGCAGGAGCTGCTGCAGGAGGAGCAGCGTTAGAAGAGTCGGACGGCGCCTCCGCCGCCGTCACCGGGGTATCCGCCGCTGCAGCAGAAGCAGCAGCAGCAGCAGCAGCAGCGGAAGATGGGTCTTTGTTTTCTGGTGAATCTGCAGCAGCAGCAGCAGCAGCAGCCCGGCGAAGGGCTGCTGTTGTGCCTAGATCTGCATTTGCTCTAGGTTTGTTGGCAGCATCGCTTGGCGCAGCAATGCTGCTGTCTTGGTACAGGCGTTCCACCCTGGAGTTGCAGCAGCAGCAGCTGCGGCAGCTGCAGCAGCTGCAGCAGCAGGTGGAGCGGCTAGCAGACCTCGTTGGCAGCGATAGAGCTGTGCAGCTAGTTGCTGCTTACAGGGAACGAATTGCTGCTGTCGAGGGTTTAGGGTTTACGATAGCAGCAGCAAGGCTCCCGGGGGTTTTGCAGCAGCAGCGGCGGCAGCTGGATGCTGTTGCTGCTAGCGCTGTAGATACAGTGCAGCAGCTGCAGCAGGAAGCGGAGAGGGTAGCCCAAACTTTAGAAGAGGCCCCTGTATTAGACATTGAAGCATGGGCTTTGCTGCAGCCAGCTGTTGCTGCACTGCCAATTAGGGATTTCCGAGAAAGTATATTTATTTTGGTGAAATTTGCAAAAGAGCAGCATGAACAAAGTGCGAAAAGTGCCAAGGAGCGGCGGCAGCAGCTCGCTGCCCTCCCGCGTTTCTCCGACGTCTTCTTCAGCAGCAGCAGCAGCAGCAGCAGCAGGAGCAGGAGCAGGAGCAGCAGCAGGAGCAGCAGCAGCAGCAGCAGGAGTCCCGGAGAAGATCTGCTGCAGCAGATGATCCAGCTGCTGCTGCACCTACAGACGGACTGCGATGGAGCTGAACAGGCAGTGGAAATGTTTGAAAGTTTATTGGGGCTTTCAGAGTCGGCAATTCGGGAGAAATCGATAAATACTATTGGGGTGTATGTACAGCAGCTGCGATGTGAAGCAGATCTTCTTTCAAGTTTTTCCTTTTTAGTCAAAGAGGCAATGGCAAGTGCTTCTCCCCGCACCCGGCAAACTCTTAATGGGTTATTGGAAGAAAAGAAACAAATCGAGAAAAGATTCCAAGACCTTGCTGCGCTGCATGCAAATATGCAATATCTGGAGACAGCAGCAGAAGTACAGACAGCAGAAGCAACTGCAGCAGCAGCAGCAGCAGCAGTAAGGAGACAGACGCAGCAGCTGCTGTCGGAGCTGAGGAGGGTAGAGCCGATGCTGTCTCCTTGTGAGGCTGGGAAGCAGCAGGCAGTGCTGCTGCTGCAGCAGAAAGCAGCAGCAGCAGCACAGGAAATGGAGAAGCAGCACAGGGATATGCAAGAAGGTATTCAAATACTTCAATCCGAATATACCGAGATGGTTGCTTCTCTCCCTTTATCTTTAAATGATGTAGTGGGAGAAAAATTAGCTATGCTGCTGCTGGAAGAAAGCAGCGAGTTGCTGCTGCTCAGTGATAACATCCTAGCAGCAGCAGCAAGCAGCAGCGCTGCAGCAATGAAATGTAGGTCCCAACGCAGTGCCAATAAATTTGCAAGGGGCGTTTTTGTTGCTGCTGCTAAACAGACACAAGCTGCTGCTGCATTATCTGCACTTAAACACAAAATGATGCTCTTTAGAGCTATTGAAACAGAAATCGTTATGGCAGCAGATGCCGCCTTTGCTGCTAGACAGATGCTCGCACAGCAGCAGCAGCAGCAGCTGCAGCAGCAGCAGCAGCTGCAGCTGCTGCAGGGAGAGGAAGAGGAAGAGGAGCAGCAGGGGCAGCAGCAACTGGATCAGCAGCAGCAGCAGCAGGTGGTGGTGCGGGAGAGCGAATGGCAGGTGCAACAGCAGCAGCAGCAGCAGCAGCAGGTGCAGGTGCAGCAGCAGGAGGAGCAGCAGAAGCAGCAGCAGGAATTGGAAAAGGCGCTGCAAGAATATGAAGAACAAATTAAAGCAGCAAATGATGCCACCCGTCTTGTAGATTTCGCCAGGGCTGCAACAGGGCTTCATAAGACAGCCCATACTCTTTCCCACCATCTCCTTTGTGCTAGGTTATTGAAGTCGAAGCAGCAAGCAGCAGCAGCAGCAGCAGCAGCAGCAGCAGCAGAAGCAGAAGCAGAAGAAGCAGGAGAAGAAGCAGCAGGAGCAGAAACGACGGAAGAAGCAGGCCTGGAAGCAGCGGGAGAGGCAGCAGCAGCAGAGGAAGCAGCAGCAGCAGGAACAGTAGCAGGGGAGGCAGAAGGTGCTGCAGGAGCAGCAGCAGGGGTAAGAGCAGCAGCAGCAGCAGCAGCAAGAGCAGTAACTGCAGCAGTAAAGGAAGCTGCAGCAGCAGCAGCAGATGCAGACACAACGGAACGTCGGACGCTGCAGCAGCAGCAGCAGCAGCAGCAGCAGCAGCAGCAGCAGCAGCAGCAGTATGGAGGTTATCTTGAAGTGGAGAAGGAGAAAGATGAGGGTATAGAAGATAGTGAAAGTTCCGAAGATACAGAAGAAGAAACAGATGAAGGAGAAGAAGAAGCAGAAAAACAAAACTGACAGCAGCAAACCCAGCAGCAACTGCAGCAGCAACAGCAGCAGAAGCAGCACCAGAAACAGCAGCAGGAGCAGCAGAAACGCAGCAGCAAAAGCAGTAGGAGAAGCTGCAGCAGCAGAAGAAGCTGCAGCAGCAGAAGGAGCTGAAGCAGTAGAAGAAGCTGCAGCAGCAGACGAAGCAGAAGCAGCAGAAGCAGCAGAAGAAGCTGCAGAAGCAGCACCAGCAGCAGAAGCAGCAGAAGCAGCACCAGCAGCAGCAGCAGCAGCAGCAGCAGGTGATTATGTGGACTGCTGTTGTGATATTGTTTTTTGTTTTTTGCTGCTGCAGTGGGGGTTTTAAGTTATTATGTTTAAATGTTTAATTTGTATATACAGTAGTATAGATAAATGAATTAATAGTAATTCATTAAATAAATAAATAAATAAATGAAATAAATGAAATAAATAAATAAATAAATAAAATAAATAATTAAAATAAATATAAATATAGCGAAGGCCCCTGAGAGTTGTTTAAAGCGGGGTAACAGCAAAAAGAAGAAAAATATCTTCTTTATTATTTTCTTTTTTTCTTTTTCTTTTGACTTCTGGTTTGTATTTTGAAAAGAAATACAAATGAATTAATAAATTGAATAAACATGTTGGAAAATAAATGAAATAAATAAAGAAATAAATAAAGAAATAAAATATATACAAGATGAAAAAAGATAGAAAATAAAATATTTCACTATCTTTTTTCTATTTTGTTTTCTTAATTTTATTCAATTAAGGAACATAGATAAATAAATAAATAAACAAAAGAACAAATAGATAGATATCAAGTAAATAAATAAATAAAATAAAATAATAGAATAAATAAATTGAAAATTTATTTATTTTCATTAATACAGTTGAGGCGGTTGCTGAACGCCAGTAAAATATGCGGCAGCTCTTACAACAAAAAAATAAATAAAAAATAAGTAATAAATAAATAAATAAATGAATAAATAAATAAATAAATAGATAAATAAGTGAATAAATAAATAACTGAATAGGTGGTAGATAAAGGAATAGTTATTTAGTTCATTAGCTAAGAAGAGAGAAATTAAAAAGAATCATTTTTTGTATTTTTGTATTTTTTGTAAATGCAGCAGCAGGAAATAAAGGGATGATAGTATTTTTTCTTTTTCTTTTTTGTTTCTTTTCTATATTCCCTTTTCTCTCTTTTTCTTTTTGTTTTATTTTGCTTTTCTTTTGCTCCTTTATTTTCTGTTTCTTGTTTGATTTCTTGTTTGAGTATTTATGTATTGGAGAAGACTGAATAATATACATAATACCAGAATAGTAAAGGTGTATAATAATATTAAAGAATAAAAATAAAACCGAAAAAAGTAGGATATAACAGGTGATAATGAAACAAAATAGTATAATAAGGAATAACGGAAATAGAATAAATGAAAAGTAGTTATATATATATATATATACATATATATGCATATATATATATATACATATATACATATATATATACATATATATATTTCTACTGTATATGTATATAATGCTAGAATAGAATAATACAAATATAGAGCAAAGTAATAATGCAGGAAAGCAAATAGAACAATAGAGTAGTAGAATAATGAAACTCGAGCAATAAAAGTAGAATATTATAATACAACGAAGTAATGTAATAGTAAAAACAATTGGAAATAAAAAGTAGTGAAATAAATCCATAAGGAAACAATCGACTACTTACTAGTTCTAAGAACCCGTTACAGGAAAAAGAATTTATCGTTCTCTATGAACTAAATTGATTTTAATTTAATTAATTAAATTACATTTAAACAAATTTAATTAAATTAAATTGAATTAAATTGAATTAAATTGAATTTGTCGATATGAATATTTTCGTGCTGCTTGGGGTGTCTGGACAGCTCGGCGTTGAAGGCAGCGGCTGGCGGAGCGCATGTAGGGAAATTCGTCGAAAATGGGTAAAAAGAAATCATTTAAATTATTTTCAGAAAGTAAATTAGAAAACAAATGCAGAAATAAACTCTATTTGCCGTTTAAACGGCTTCTTTGCCTTTAATTTTGCTTCTTTTAGGGGTTTTCTCTTTTCCAGCCCCAGAAGCTACACCGCCTAAGAAAGCCGACGCGCCAGAAGAAAGCTCCAATTTAAGGAGGTTTCTTATGATCTTTTTTCGGATTTTTTTCTTTTTTTGATTTGTTTAGGCAATTACCTTTCTTTTAATGCATTGAATGATCTATTTACCTTTCTTTTTCTTCCTTTTTGGGGGAGGAGCTTGCCTTGCGCTGCGGGCGCCTGAAGCCTCCCCACATAGAACTCTGTAGAGAAATTCAAAGAGGAATTATTTATTTCTTTTATTTCTTTCCTTTTATTGGATTAAATTTTATTCATTTTATTCATTTTTCTCCTTTTTATTTGTTTTTTACCAACAGATTTCGAGAAAATGGATTTCGGGGGGCTGAAGGTTAAGGTAAGGTGTCTCAAATATATCATTTGAACTTTTTTCATTTTTCTTTGGTTTTCTCCTTCCTTCTTCCTTTTATTCTTTTTATTCTTTTTGTTCTTTTATTCTTTTTTCTCTTTTCTGTTTTTTTCTGCGCTCTTTTTCTGTTGTTTGGGCTATTACCGCTCTAGGCCCCATAGAAAGGCTTTATTGCAATAAAATAGTAATTATATCTCTCTTTGCATTTGTATATATTTATTTATTTTTTATTCTTGTTCTTTTGTTTCCGTTTTTGTTTATCTTCTTATTTATATATTTCTATCATTTTATCTTTATATCTTTATCCCTATATATATATAGTTTATATTTGTATCGATATATATATATTTATATATTCGATTAAAAGAATATATTTTTCTGTTTTTTCTTCTGCTTATTTTTGTATTTAAATATATCCAAATATGTTTGCATGCATTTGTTTGTTTCCGCTTTTACTTTTATTCTTTTATTTCAACATTTCCCGCATTTGTTTGTTTTTATTTCTATTTTTATTTTATTTTTATTTATTACCCTCACCTTATGCAGTGTAGCTGCTTATGTTATCTAATCTATATAAAGATATATATAGAGAGAATATATAAATATGTAAATATATGTATATAAATATATATTTATGTATATATATTTATGTATATATATAAATATATAAATATATGTATATAAATATATATTTATGTATATATACAAGTATATAAATATATGTATATAAATATATATATATACAAGCACATACAACTATGTAACTATATGTGTATAAATATATATATAAGTATATATATGTATAAATATATGTATGTAAATATATATATAAGTATATATATTTATAAATATATGTATATAAATGTATATATATAAGTACATATATATAAGTATACATATATATATATATATCATTATAAGGAGGATAGAATAATAAAACTAACAAAAACAAATAAAGCTACTTAAGGGTAAAAGGGAATAAAATAAAAAAGCAAAGAAGAGTAAAATAAAGGGAACAAAGCGGAAAAAAACAAGCCAAACAAAACAAACCAACTGAAATAAATAAATTAAATAAATAAATAAATAAATAAATAAATAAATAAATAGACAAATATAAATAAATATGTTTTGGCTTTTGCAGGATTTACCCCCAGTTCTTTCTGCTGCAGCTTTAATTGACGTTTGTCTTTCTAAAACCCAAAGAAAGACCCCAACAGAAATAAGCAGAAAAAAGAATATTAATTCCATTAAAAAATTTTATATTCGTAAAATTAAAACTTGCGCCGAGTTTTTTTCCGAAAAACTCCAAACTATTCTGCAGCTCTTCCCCAAACTCGATGTAAACAATTACTCCTTTTTACCCCTTTTTACTCCTTTTTACTCTTTTTGTAATCTTTTTTACTCCTTTTTATTCTTTTTTATAATTTTTTATTCTTTTTTATTCTTTTTTATTCTTTTTTTGTTTTTTTTTCGGTTTTTTTCGGTTTTTTTCATCTAATGTTTTTATTTTTTTATTTTTTTACTCTTTTCTGTTTGTTTGCTTTTTCTTTGTTTTCTTTCTTTCTTAGGGTGGGGTTGGTGTTGCTGCCTTTATTATTAAATTGCATTTTATACTTTCTTTTTATTGTCTTAATTTTATTTTTTGTATTTTTGTATTTTGTTTTTATTTCCTTTCCCCCTTTTCGGTTTTCTTTGTTTCACCAATCCAATTTAATGTAATTAAATGAAATAATTTAGTTGATTTAATTTAATTCAATTAAATTCAATTATTTAAATGAAATTAAATTAATTTAAATTGAAATAAATTTAATTTAATCAAGGGGTGGGGATGGTCTGCAGCATTAAACCAATAAATGAAAAGGATTAAATGAATAAAATGAATTAAATCAGTTGAATGAACTTTAAATGAATTAAATAATTAAATTGAATTAAATTAATTGAATTGAATTGAATGAAATTGAATTAATTTAATTATTTAATTATTTTTCAGAGTATCCACCCCTTTTACTCGGATTTGCTGAATATTCTCTATGATCGGGATCACTACAAATTGGCTTTGAGCCAAATTTCTTCGCTAATTACTCGAATTAAATCAATTTCCAGGGATTACATCAAATTGGCAAAGGTAGCTGATTCCCTTTACAAGGCAAAGAGCCTAAAAACGGCAGCTTTGGGTCGATATTGCACCCGTAAGACTTTTTCTTCTTTTCTCCCTTTTCCCCCATCTCTCTCTCCTTTTCCCGCCCTAGTCCTTTTATTGCCTTATTCTATTTCTTCTATTTGCTTTATTCTTCTTGCTTTGTTTTATTTATTTCCTTTTGCTTTCTTTTATTTATTTCTTTTGGCTTTGTTTCAAGCGGGGAACAGTTTTTTAGGGGGGGGGGTATGGCGGAGACAGGTTTTCTTACGTTTCTTCAACTGTCTCCTTTTGGAATAATGTAAATAAAAATGAAGTAGAAACTTTAAATGTAAATAGGAATATAAATTCAGGTTTAAATTCGAATAAATAAAAACTATTTCTCTATTTTTTCTCTTTATTGTCGTAAAAACAGAAAAAAGATATTTCATTCTCCTGTCTCCTTTTGCTGTCTCCTTTATTCCGTTATTAATTAATTAATTAATTAATTTCCACATATTCCATTATTAATTAATTAATTAATTAATTAATTTCCATTTTAATTTCTCATTTATTGTTATTTCTGCCGCCTCCTTCCACTCCTTTCCCCCCTTTCCCTTTATCTTTTTTTTTTCTCTTTTTTTTCCGTTTTTTCTGATTTTTTCCCGTTTTTTCTCCTTCTTTTTCCCTTTTTCTCCCCCTCCTTCCCCCCACCTTCTATAGCCCCTCTCCAGCAGGGGCATGCAATTCGGAATGGGTGAATTTGGGGCGTTGTTGTGCATTGCTCTTCGGTTGGTCTGTCCAGTTGTCAGGAAGCAGGAGAAGGTCTTCCGCTACTTGGAAGAAATTCGGCAGCACATGCAACGTTTGCCCCACCTCAACCTTTCTCTGCGTTGTCTCCTTTTGGCTGGTTTCCCTAATGTGGGAAAAAGCTCCATTATCAACAGAATTTCCAATGCGAAAGTCGAAGTACAGCCCTTTGCATTCACCACCAAAAGCCTTTTTGTGGGACACTTCGACCACCTGTACGCGCGCTGGCAGGTAAACCAAACAAACAAAACCCAAAAGGAAAAACAAAAGAAAGAAAAAGGAAAAAGGGGGGGGGAAATGGGAAAAATTGGAAAAAAATTGGAAAAAAATGAAAGAAATTGGAAAAAAATTGGAAAAAAATGAAAAAAATTGGAAAAATATCGAAAAAAAAGGGAAAAAAACGAAAAAAATGAAATTGTTGAAATATAATACCTTTTTCCAGTTTTTCCGCTTTTCTCCGCTTTCTTTCTTTGCTCTTTTGCTCCTTTTTTCTCTTCTTTCTGTCTTGGGCTTTTTTTTGGGTTTTTTTTCAGCTTTTTGTGATTGGGGTGGGTGTGGTGGCAATTAGAAGCTCTTTTCTTTTTTTTGCTTTTATTTTTGTTTTATTTATTTTGGATTTCGTAAAAAGAATAAAACCTTTTTCTCCTGCATTGGCTTTATTATAATATCTCTTTTGTTTTTATTTTCTTCAATAAGTTAAATAGAAAGGCTTTAAGTCCCTCTATTTAGTTTAGTTGTTAATTATGTGAATTATTATTTTTCCCACTTTTCTTTTTCTTTTCTATTCTTTTATCTTTTTGTTCTTTTATCTTTTTTCTTCTTCCTTGGAATTTAAACTGTTTCTTTATTAGCGTCTAATCAGTAATAAGTAATCAATTGAAATAGTATTAATACTATTTATTTACTTATTTATTTATTTATTTATTTATCTATGTATTTATTTATGTACTTTTTTATTTATTTATGTACTTCCGTATTTATTTATGTATTTATGTATTTATGTATTTATTTATTTGTAATTTATTAACTAATTAACTGCCTAATTAATTTATTTATTGATTATTACTTTATTAATTATAAATTTCTTAATTATTTATTTTTAATTATTAATTATTTATTTATTCAGATAATTGATACTCCAGGTGTATTAGACCATCCCTTAGAAGAAAGAAATCTCATAGAAATGATTGCTATTACCGCCCTTACTCATCTACAGGTTTGATATTATTTATTTAATTAATTAATTAATTAATTAATTAATATATTTATTTATTTATTTTATTTATTTATTTATTCCTTCTTTTCTCATTTTTATTCTGTTTATTCTGTTTATTTTTTCATTTTTTTAGTGTATATTTTTATAGAAATGGTATTATTCTGGGTTATTTATTCATTTGTTTATTTATTATTTATTTAATTTATTTATTTATTTATTTTTTATTCGTTTATTCTTTTATTCTTACATCCTGTGTATTCTTTTATTCTTTTTATTGTTTTTACAGCTGAATTTTTAGTCCTATTTTTTTACTTTTATTTTTTCCTTTTTTGCATTTTTCTTTTTTTTGTTTTATTTTGTTTTATCTTATTTTATTTTATTTTATTTTATTTTATTTCATTTTATTATTTAGAATCGATTAATCACTTAGCAAATAAACAGACCAATGAACAACTATATTTATTTATTTATTTATTTAATTTAATTTATATTATTTATTTTATGTATTAATGCATTTATTTATTGATTTTATTTTATTTCTTAATTTTATTTATTTAATTTATATAATTTATTTAAGTTAATTTATTTAATTCGTTCAATTTATATTATTTATTTAATTAATCAAGTAAAAAATAATTAATTAATTATTAATTAATTGTTAATTAAATATTGATAAATTAATAATAAATAAATGATGAATTTCTTTTGTTTGTACGTGTTTTAGTGCGCAGTATTACTAATAATAATTATTACTAATTTAACTAAATAATGAATAAATAATAAATAATGAATAATTATTATTAAATTAATTAAAAAATAATAAAGAAATATAAATACTAATTATATAATAAATACTTATTAATTAATTCTTTTTGCAATATATATTTGTGTATACGTTTTTTAGTGCGCAGTATTACTAATAATAATTATTACTAATTTAACTAAATAATGAATAAATAGTAAATAATGAATAATTATTATTAAATTAGTTAAATAATAAAGAAATATAAATACTAATTATATAATAAATACTTATTAATTAATTCTTTTTGCAATATATATTTGTGTATACGTTTTTTAGTGCGCAGTTTTGTACGTAATGGATATAAGCGAAGAATGTGGATATACACTGCAGCAGCAAATATCTTTATTTAATCACATTTTAGTTTTATTCAAACAAAAGCCAAAAATAATCATTTTAAACAAAGTCGATAAATGCACCATCGAACAACTCCCCCAAGAAACCCAAAATCAACTCAAACAGCTACAAAATGGTATAAAAT
>HG712169.1:9075-21071 GCA_000499725.1 Eimeria brunetti | reverse complement strand
GTGCTGCTGCTGCAGAGGGAGCAGGGGCAGCAGGGGGAGCAGCGGGAGCAGCGGGAGCAGCGGGGGGGGCAGCAGCAGGAGCAGCGGCAGCGAGGGAGGGGTGATGCAGATGCTGCTGCTGCTGCAGCAGGAGCTGCAGCAGAAGCAGCAGCAGCAGTCGTTGTAGTGCCCAGCGACAGCAGCAGCAGCTTCGAGGATGAAGATGCAGCAGCAGCAGCAGCAGAAGCAGCAGCAGCAGAAGCAGCAGAAGCAGCAGAAGCAGGGGAGATAGATGATTGTTTTGTCTCCTGTTTGATGAGGAGGTGGAGTCGATAGGTTGGGGTGTATAGGCAGCTGGTGGGGTTTAATATATTTATTAATTTTTGTTTTTAGTATTTTAAATTCATTAAGTTTATTGCTTATTTGATGAATAAAAGAAAGGGAATATATATATATATTATTTCGTATTATTAATACTCTTTTCTTCTTCTTTTTCCTTTTGTCATTAGTTTTGTTAAGAAGCGATAAGCAAACAAATTGCATGCAGCAGCAGCCTGCTGCCCAAAGGCTGCTGCTGCTGCTGCTGCTGCAGCAGCAGCAAGAGCGAAGGAAAGGCAGCAAAAAGAAATAAATGAATTGTATTGACTGAAAAAATAATATTATTATTGAAATATAATAATAATATTGTGAATAATACTATGAAATAAATAAAAATATATTTGTGTTTTGAAAGAAAAGATATATTAATACATTGCGTTGGAATAATAATATTAATAAAGGGTACATAAGAAAGGTGATAATATTATTATTGAAATAAAATAATAATATTATAAAAGTAAAGTAATAATATTACTGAAATAAATAATAATATCATTGAAATAAAATATATTATTATTTCTATTTCTGAAGGGAAGGGGCTGGAGGGCGGCGAAGTAAAATCGCATATGTTTGAATATATTTATTTATTTCATTTATTTCATTTATTTCATTTATTTCATTTAATTAATTTAATTAATTTAATTATTTATTTATTTGTTTGTTAGATCGTTCATATTTTTAAGATGCAGCACAGCCGTAGCTGGGGTGTATAGGCAGCTGCTGCTGTTTTGTCTGCATTATTATTTATTATTTGTAATAATATTAGTAATATTAATAATAATAAGTGTGTATTATTATTATTAATTAATAATAGTACTAGTAATTGTGTATTATTGTTATTATTGTGATTAATAATAATATTATTACTATTGTGATTGTAATTAATAATAATAATTGTGTGGGTGTTGTTATTATTCCTGTTGTGATTAATCGTAATATATGTGTATTGTTGTTATTATTATTGTGATTAGTCATAATATATGTGTATTAATATTACTATTACTAGTATTATTATTATTATTATTATTAATATTGTGATTAATAATAGTAATTGTGTGTTGTTATGATTAATAATAATGTTTGTGTGTATTATTATTATTATTATTATTATTATTATTATTATTCTTGTAATTAGTAATAATAAGTGTGTATTATTATTATTATTGTGGCTGATAATAATAATTGTGTATTAATATTACTATTATTACTGTAAAATAATAATAATAATTATGAGTGTTTATTCTGCTTCTTACCTATACATGTATCTGTATGTCTATGTATTTGTTTAAATCTGTATTTATTCCTCTTCTTAATTATATATTTATATATGTATATTGTATGTATTTATTTGAATTTATTTGAATTTATTTATTTATTTATTTTATTTTCTGTTTTTCTTTAGTCAGCAAAATGCCATCTTTTCTCGCCGTCTTCGCGCAGCGCTGTCAATTAATTGAATTCTTTCTTTTAGAATTCAATCCCTTAATCCATTTAATTCAACTATTTTAATTTAATTAATTAATTCAATTTAATTGAATTGAATTTAATTAATTTAATTTATTTCATTTAATCGCTGGGCCTACACTCCAACGGCCTGTTAGAACTTTTGCTGATATTATTTCAATTTGAAATTATTGTATTATTATTTATTTATTTATTTTATTTATTATTGCTTTTATTATTATCATACGGCTACTGTTACAATATTTGAATTCAAATTAGAACAATAAGAACAGACCTAAGGTAGATACTTGAATACAAATCCAAATTTGAATTTAAAATTAAATTCAAGTGTAATAAACCGTAAAATAAAGTATTATTATAGTTTATTTCACTGTTTCTACCCCAGTATAAAATGCCGGTAATTAAATTTAAGTTTATAGAGGGGAAATTTATATAATTGTATTTGTAGAGCCAGTCCCGTCTACCCCTGTTTTTCAACTTGTATTCAGATCTAATTTAATTAATTTAGTTTTTTTATTTATTTTAGTTAATTGATCAGTTGCCGACGATAATTGAATTTGAACTTGAATTAAAGTTTGAATTTAATCTGAATTTGTTGTAAAGAAACTGGTGTATGAATTTGAGCTTCTTGTAGTATTTGAATTGTATTTTCTTAACTTACAGATAATTTGTTTTATTCAAACATTACCTTATAGCCTTATTTGAATATTGCTTTATATGGGCTTAATATACTTATTCAAATATGCAGATATATTTGAATAAGTATATTATTCAGCTATTCTTTAGCTTAAAAGGCTTACTTATACTTATTTTGTATTTATTTAAAATTGTAGAAAGAAGGAAAAAGACAGAAAATTCAGGGGTGTCTCCTCAGCTGTCCGTACAGCCCAGTGCATGCATGCATATTATTGTTCTGTCTTTGATAACAATATAATTTCTTTGGAAATAAAGGAGTAATAAATAATATATTTATTATTCTTACTCAATCATCAAACCTTATATGTGTAAGCAATAACGATAAAATACAAATCATCATTTGCCCTTTTGCTTAAAAGAAAAACGATGATGGTAGTATACATTTATATTATTTTTCCTTATTAATTTATTTATATTGTGTTGTATTACATATAATAAATATTATTTATACATTACATAGGCACCTGCTGCTGCTGCTTCTCTCCGCTGCTGCATTCCAGCAGCAGCAGCAGCAGGAACAGCAGCAAAACCACCAGCAGCAAGAACAGTCCCCAATACCCGCAACAGCAACAACAGTAATAATGGTAATGGTAATGGCAATAATGGTCCTATATATTTGTTTTAAATTACAAATTAGCAGCAAAAGCAGAAGCAATTTTTGTGAGGCTACTGGCAAAACTTAACCAACTTTGGCTGCTGCGGCGCTGAAAAGTTGCATAAGCAATTCGGCTCCACAACTTGGCCATTTTTGCTGCATTTCCTCGGTTAGGGGCGGAAAGAATCTGCAAAAACATCAAAAATACCAAAAAAAGAAAAATTAATGTCTTTGTTGCACTGCCCCTCTTTTGAGGGGCAGAAAGAATCTGCAAAAATATTCAAACACCCAAAAAAATAAAAAAAAAATTAAGAAAAATGAAGAAAAATGGAATAAAATGGTATAAAATGGAATAAAATGGAAAAAGGAATAGGGGGGGGTTCGGTAGAAGAGACAGAAGAAAGAAAGAAGGGAAATTCAAACAATTTGCAGTTTTTTCTGAATTTACACTCTTAGGGGCTGACGGAATACGTATTATACTTTATTTTATTTTATTTGCTGTAGGCAAATAAAATAGAATAAAATATATATATTATATACGAAATATATTTATAGATATGGTTATTGAAAAAATAAATAAATAAACAAATATATATATATTATAATATAGATTATATATATTATATATAATTTATGAGCTGCTTCCCTGCTAATCCACAACTCTGCAGATGCTGCATGCAAGCATTAGAAATTAAATTAAATTAAATTAAATTAAATTAAATTAAATTAAATTAAATTAAATTAAATGAAATTAAATTAAATTAGGGGTAATAAAATTATTTTCTTACCATGTGGGTGAAGTTAAGGAAAGGCGCGCGTATGACGGACTTAAGGGGCCGCTTAAGGCCAAAGCAATTCCCAATCTGAAGCAGATAAAAATAAAGAAATAAAATAAAATATAAATATAAATAGGATAATTATTATATTATTCTAATTATGTTCAACTATACAACAGAAATAAATTGAATCAAAGAAGCAGCAGCTAATCAATTCTTGAATTAAGATATCAAATGAAATAAACACCAGCAAACAAGCACCAACCAACCCCCACAAAAACCCTAAACCCTAAACGCTAAACCCTAAACCCTAAACCCTAAACCCTCAGCGACGCGCTTACAAATCCAATGCCTGAGTTTAAATCATATATTGTTGAGCCTGGGCAGCCCCCCCAAACTAAGCTGGGAAAAGCAATGCTTAGTTTGGTGTCAGTGTTTATATGAACGGCGCCATACTCCAAGTTTGAAATTGCTTCATCGAGAACCTAAAGAAAATATGACCATTATAGCGATATACGGGCATTATTTATCAATTAAATGTTTGTTTTCTTTGGAATTTGGTTCTTTAAAGTGTAGTAGAGCATGTGCTGTACGCATACAGCATGTACAGGCTATTCATAATAAATGTAAACTGAAATAAGCCCGAATACTGGTTCAGAAGAAGCAAGCACCATTGGTCCCAGGGAAGTTAAGATCTTTTCTGTTGTATGTTTTAAGTTCAGTCCGTGAAATGCAACAGCAGCTAATTGAATGGAGTCAACAACGGGAAAAACGAGGAAAACTAACGAAGGCAAGGAAAGCCCGAGCAGGCCATCCACTATGAATACAACTTAGGCTGAATAAAATGCAAGAAGAATTAGCGCATGTCGGGTCAGTATCGGAGAGCCAAACTGAATAAAAACCAAAGGGAAACAAAATATATACCATAACAATGAAATAAACCTGAAAAGAAAACAAATTCGACTCACCTTCTCCTCTTCAGGCGACCCGGGTTTCACTGAAATACTGACAGAGAGGCCGCCATGAACTTTGGTGTTTGCATACTGAACTGCAGCTGGAAGAAAGGCTTCAATTGTGTTTTCGGTGTCCAAAGGTACTTCTCCACAAGCAGGGGAGAAAGTTTCCTGAAAAATGAGATCAGAATGAGGAAGATCGGTCGAAAATGAAGTGGGGCGTTTCAGGTGTATAGGCAGCTCGTGAAGTGCAGAATTCAAGTTCATGAATGATCCCATCATTTTCATAACTTTTACCTGTTGGCTAAAGAAGCAATCTTCCGGCAAATCTGTTGCAAATATTATTTTTTTACTTTCACTGTCCTTTGAAATCGGACACTGCACAGAAACTTCAAAATCTTCAGGTTTTCTCCCCATTTCCACTAGCTGCCTCCTGCACGATCTGCATGCGGAAAAAAGCCAGAAACCAAGACTTAATTAAACAACGGAATATATTTTTTCTTCTATTCCCTCTTCATTTATTCCAACAATCCCATACACTGCTCGATCTCATTACTCTTCTCTTTAAGGTTTCACTAGGACCCGTTCAATGTACAGAAGAAAAAGAAAAGAAAACGAGCATCCCTTGTTTTTATCAGCCGCTTTTCACTACTACCCTCATTAAAAGTATTTTTTGCCTTTATTCCCAAACACTAACCGCAAACTAATCCTTAAAACCAACAGAAATACAGCTGGCAAACAGCAGCGACACTGCACTGCTTCCAGAATATAAAAACTATAAATAATGCACAAATAATAATATATCATATGCTATAACTGCGTATGTATAGAGAAATACCTATACTATACATTGAATATACTATCTACAGTCTTAATGTGTTAATATAAGTTGTATTAAACACCTTATTTCGATATAAAACTAAATTTGTATTCTTTTTTATAACTTATTTCTTACTCCATCCTTTCAGCAAAATCTGGGTAATAGCAGCCAACGTAGTGGATGTCTTCGAGGTACATTCGAATCAGGCGCAGAAATTCCTCTCTGTAGAAATAAAAAATAGAAATAAAAATGAAATAAATAAAAAAAGAAACAAAATGCAAACAAACACAGCAATGCATGCAACCACCCCTTATTCTCTATTCATTAAGCAGCAGACACAAGCAGCAGGTGCAAGAAAAAATAAAAATTTAAAAAAAAAGAAATGATTAAATGAATAAGAAATTCGGGGAGACAGAGGCTCTACAGTATGTACAGCTGAATATACACCCGCCGCTGCATGCGTCTCTTGTTGTTCGCTATTACATATAATATATATATTATATATTGTATATGTAATATATTATATATATATAAATATATATATATATCTAATATATTTTATATCTAGTACACGCAGCACAGTCCAATCAAACAAATATATATTGACTAGCCACAATAGACTATACAGATAAAAGGAATAAAATAATGTATATATTATATATTATATATGTACATATATATATATATATATATTATTATATATTATATATATTACCTCTGACTCCAATTTTTGCAAGTAATTAAAACTTGAGGGTGCACACAAATGTGGGCCCCATTGAAAGTCATCGCAGCAGCAATGGCCTGAGATAAAAAACAGAAAATAAATAAATATATATATTTTCTCTTGTCTAAGAAGGTATATATACTACTAAATATAATACATATAAATGTACGTGAATATACACAAAAATAAATATAAATAAATATACATTGTACAGGAAATTCGAATTAAAACTGAACCCCCTTCCTATGGCTTACCGCTGCATGCCACTTGAGCTGTCTGTACGACCTGCGCATACACCGCAGCAGATACAAAACATATTTTCTTTTTTTCTAACTTGTTTTCTTTTTCTACCCCACTGCTGCCCCTACAGTTTAAAACATAACAGAACAATCACCCCCCCTCTCCCTAAGCCAGTCAGTGCAGCAGCATCCGCAGCAGCAGCAGCAGCACGAACAGCAGATGCAGCAGCAGGAACAGCAACAGCAGCAGCACCACCACAACACCAGCAACACCCCACCACCGGCACCAGCACCACCACCCCCACCCCCACCAACACCAGCAGCAACAGCAGCAGCAGCAGCAGCAGCAACAGCAGCAGCAGCAGCAGGAGCTGGCGTCTAACCACTTTCCAGGGCAGACTATCCAGGGGGTGCAGTTTCCGAGTTCAACTGTCATGGGTTTGTCGAAGATTGGAACTGCGGGGGGGGCGGGAGGTTTTGGGGTTCCCCAAATGATGCGGTAGGCAGTTGCTGCCGAACCTGCGCGTACACCCCACGGTGTATGTGCATGCAGACACAGGGTGCATGCAACAGCTGCAAAGACACCCCAACGCCTTTGCAAACAAATCGACCGTCGAGGGTCCATGCAGAGGGGGGGAGCAGTGAACAGAAACGAAAAACAACGGGACAGGAGAAATATTCCCCCTAAACCCTAAACCCTAAACCCTAATCTTTCATCGACCAGTGCAGCACGGCTAAGAGGGTCTAGCGTTGGGATTTAGGGGGCAGGGCTTAGGGTCTTCGACTTAGAGCTTAGACGTCAGCGTTAGGGTGTAGGGCTAGGGTTTAGCGTTAGGGTCTAGGGTTTAGGGTTTAGGGTTTAGGGTGAGGGTTTAGGGTTTAGGGTTTGGGTTGGTACCTGTCATGAACCACTTGTCGACCTCAGGGTGTTTTAAGAGGGCCGACCCCTCCTCTACCCCTCCACAGATGAAAGCAGCATAATCGTTTTCAATTAAAGGCAAAAAGATTTTATTTAATGGAGATAACAGCACAGAATTGAAAGGGCTGACCTAAGCAGCAGAAAGCGCATGCACCTGCGAGCTGTACGTACACCCCAGCCCAGGGTCCCTCCCAGCAGCAGCAGCAAGAACTTAAACTCGAAAACATGCAAATAGTATATATTTTTCTGTTTTATGGCTGTTCTGTTGAAGGCAAGATACGGGCTAAGAAACAGAAAACAAATATAAAAAGAAATACAAAGAATACAAACAAATGCACATTTCATTAAATAATTATGAATTTACCCGCTGCTGCGATTTCGGGTGTATAGGCAGCTCCCTCCCACTGGGGGTATCTGCCTATACACCTCAAATGCAGTAAAAGAAAAGAAAATATTACCTTATAAATGCAAACTTTATTTTCAATAAAGAGAGAAGTTAGTAAATCTACTGGGCCATCAACTGCAGACGAAGAGAAAAACAGAAAAAAAGAGAAAAAACAGAAAAAGAATATAGCAATATGTCAATTGCAACAAAATAAAACAATATATTTATATTTAAATAGTATAAAGCTGCTGCTACCACCGCAACAAACAAAAACCAAACAAATCCTAAAACACAAACAACAAAACAAGAAAACGACGTCTGCCCCAGCTACTGCTGCTGCTTCTGCCCCTGCTTTTGCTGCTGCTACTACTGCTGCTGCTGCTGCTGCTACTACTACTACTACCCCTAATTACTACTGCTCCTACTCCTCATACTGCTGCCCCTCCTCCTCCTCCTGCAGCAGCAGCCCCACGACTAGCACCAGCACCAGCAGCAGCAGCAGCAGAAGCACCACCACCACTACCAACAGCAGCAGCAGCAGCAGCAGCAGCAGCAGGATTTGCGGGGTGTACGTACAGTTGCCTGCGCCTAGGACAGCAGCAACCCCGGCCTTTCTCTGGTGAATTAATTCTTCTTCAACTGGGCCTTCTACCATCACTTCCATCGACCCACATGTCACCAACGTCGAATGCAACAAACCGCGGGGGCCCACCTGCAGCAGCAGCAGCAGCAGCAGCAGCAGCAGCAGCAGCAGTTATAGCAGCAGCAGTTGCAGCAGCAGCAGCAGCAGTTGCAGCAGCAGCAGTTGCAGCAACAGCACCAGTTGCAGCAGCAGTTGCAGCAGCAGCAGTTGCAGCAACAGCAGCAGTTGCAGCAGCAGTTGCAGCAGCAGTTGCAGCAGCAGCAGTTGCAGCAGCAGTAGTTGCAGCAGCAGCAGCCGCTTTTCAAGCGACAGGGAAGCTGGATAAGGACAGGGAGAGGAGCAGCATGCGAGTTGTTTAAATGACTTAGTTGAGAAAAGAATAAAAGAATAAATAATAAAAAAAAACAAAGAAAAACAAATAAAACAAATCCATACCTTTACAAAATAACGCTGGGGCTTGCCTTCTGGGGTAGGGGCCTCCCGTACTTGTAAGGGCTGGGGGGGGGCCCCCGTCTTAATAATAGCTTCATAGTATTCTCTTATGATGCCTAGCCAGTTGCTTATTAGCTGCAGCAGAAACATAAACCCTAAACCCTAAAAACCCTAAACCCTAATGGGGGGAAAGGGATTACCTGCTGCTGCTGGGAGAGGGGCGCTTCAGCTGTACATACACCGAGAGAAAACAGAAAAAATTTGCTATTAATCTTCTTACCCTTCTGTTGCATTCTAAGCTAGCGATAATAAGCAGGAATAATAAACAGAAAAGGGAATAACGAAGAGCATATAATAATAATAATAATAACAATAATAATCATAATAATAATAATCATAATAATGAAATAATAGTAATTGGAGTGCAAGGACCTACCATACCGGAATGGAGCCAGTGGGAAGCGCTAGAACAATACTGCAAAACCTTCAAGTTTTGGGGGTCAAGAGAAGCGTAAGAAGGAGAAGAAGAAGCATTTCCTTCTCCGTCTCGTTTTGCAATGGATGCTGCCTGTAATTCTTCGCAGTTTGCATTCAAATTATCCATAAGAAGATCCAGAATATTCAACTTTTTCTCGGGAGGCAGCGACGCCCACTCATCCTTCTTAGCCGCCACGCGAGATACTACCGCCGCAATGTTCTGCTCGGGGGAAGTCATCTTCGAAAATGAGAAAAAGAAAAGAATCTATTCATGTATTTTTGAAAAAAATTCAAAGATTCAAAAAAAATGCAAGAAGAAAGCGAACCCGATCCTGCCGCGTCGGCGGCGCTCACAGGCACAAAGGCGACTCGATTAGAAAGAAAAACGGAGGGAATAACGAAATAATGAAGAAATAACAATAAATATTCGAAAAGAAGATGAAAAATTGAGTTAAAATGCAGGGGAAGAGGCTGGATTCAACTGCTGGCGAACACACACGGAATTGGGGTGTACATACACCGCCTTCACAATGGAATTGCAAGTCGGAGGGGAAAAGAAGAAAACGCAGGAAAAGGAAATAAAAACAGAAATTTGTTTCTAATTTCTTTCTCTTTATTCTCTTTTCTCTAATTCAATCTTTTCTGCTGCCTGGAGACGGCAGCAAGCTGCGCCCAGCACCGGGGTTCACTTTCTGCAAGTTTCGCTTTTTGTTTTTGTTTGAGGGAATAGGCGTTTCTTAGGTCAAATTGAATGGGAAAAAGGATAAATTTGGATTTAAAACGTTTAATTTAGTTATTTTGATGAATTTTAATACAATTTACCTCGCTGCCTTTCCCCTTAGACAGGAGAAAGAATACGACGCTGCCTGCGGCGGGCGGTTTCTACCGTTTTGCATGCAGCGAGCCAGGTGTCTGTCCACACCATTTGTTTTTCTTCTTTTTTTCTTTTTTTGCATTAATTAACACTTTACAAGCTTCTGAGGTAAGGAGCTGGTCAGGGAACAGCCCGGTTTTCCATATTTTCCCTATTTGCCGTCGCTCCGCCCCTGCTGCTGCTGCTGCAGTTGCTGCTGCAGTTGCTGCTGCAGTTGCTGCTGCAGAACAGAAACTAGTTCAAGATGGATATTTGTGGGTCAATTGCTGCTGCTTCAGCAGCAGCTGACCGTCTCTATGACGTCGCCGCTCTTAACGACGATTTGTTGAATAGTTCCCTCTACGACGGGTTCCGGCCTCCGTCTGCAGCACCAGCAGCAGCAGCAGCAGCAGCACCAGCAGCAGCAGCAGCAGCAGCAGCAGCAGGGAACCCCCGCGCAGGGGCGCGCCCTCCTCCGTCATCGTTTGTGGCCCCGCATCCTCTGGAGCTGCAGCAGAAGCAGCACTTGCATGCAGTGCAGCAGCAGGAACTGGCCCGTGCTGCTGCTGCTTTCGGCAGCCACATGCTGCTGCGGCTGCAGACGGAAAGGGAAATTTGTGCTGCAGCGCAACGGCTGCCGGGGCTGTCTTCTTCTTTGTGGGGTTTGGAGACAGTTATGGGAATAGACGACCAAATCCACGTTGAAGATTATCTAGGCAGAGAAAAACCCGAAATAGAAGGGGGGCCCCTGCTGGGGGTCCATGAGCGCATAGAGAGGGAAATGGGTATTTAAAATACAGAAAAAGCGGGAAAAAACAGGAAAAAAAACGAAAAAAAACGAAAAAACGAAAAAAAAATTAATAAAATACGGAAAAAGAAGGAAAAAGATGTGGAGACTGGGGTCTTGGTCTTATTCTTATTATCCTTCTTGTTATTCTCCTCTTTTACTCTTTTTATTCCTATTATTATATATATATTATATAATTTATTTATTTATATACTGCCGCTACATTCAGCAGCAGGGGGGGCCCTCCTTTCATAACCTAAGACTTTTAGGGGCCCTATAAGACAAACTAAACCTATTCATTTATATATTTAGTAATAAATATAAATATATGAATAGGAATATAAAGATATAAATATATAAATATAAATATATTCATATATTTATATTTATATATTTATATCTTTATATTCCTACTGCGCAACAGATTTCTTCCTTGTCAGAACCATAAACTATTTCTTTCTGCATTTTATTATTATCATTATCATTATTATTGTTATTATTATAGTAATTATTATTACTATTATCATTATTAGTAGTATTATTATTACCGTTATTACTATTACTCTTACTATTATATTGTTTATCATTATCATTATTATTACTTTTATTATTATTATGCTGTTGCTGCCATAATAATTATTATTGTTGCTGATAGGCAGCATATACTAGTGTATATAGTATTAATAGCAGTAAAAGTTTACTAAAACTTTTACCGCTATTAATACTATTTATCGCTGAGAGTTGCATTAATAAACAATAGTAGTAATTATAAGTAGTTGTAACGATAGCCCTTGCTTAATAATAGTTGAATATATATATATTATATATATATTATATATATTATATATATACAACCAGTACCATACATATATAAAC
>HG712164.1:31610-42892 GCA_000499725.1 Eimeria brunetti | reverse complement strand
TGATTTCGCGAGGCCCTTAGACCTGCGCTTGTGAATGCCAAGGATTCGACCGAGACACACCGCCTCACTACGCTCACCACTACCCAGCATACTCTACACCTTATTCTATTCTCCATCCACCCAGCATGTTCTGTGAATCGTGTTGCTGCGACATTGGGCCTCATTGTGACCCATGCGTTGACCATGTTCTCGCTTCGCTATATTTCAAAACCTTTCAGGAGCCTGCGGATGCAAACATATTGTTGAACAGACACAGGCGCGCGCCTTCTACGTGATGCGTGTTGGCTACAATGGTGCCCGTGTTCCTTCTAGTAGGCCTATTACCGTGTTGCGCCGTGCAGGGTCACCTGACGGTTCTATGGTGTAGTGGTTAGCACTGCGGACTCTGAATCCGCCGACCTGGGTTTAAATCCCAGTAGAACCTTTCCCCTTCGCCGTGTCAGGTTAAGGATGTAATTTACCAGAAGGCAATGCTTCCGCAATACAGTCACCGTGCCAGTTTTGGGGTAATGGTGGCTGGGTTGGTGTGTGTTGTGTTAATACGCAGCAACGCAAGTATCGGGGAGCTGCCACTGACTGAGTAGGTAGGCACTAGTAGCCCAAGCCATTGCACATCAAAAGGTGGAGCCATTGATTACGTTTGAGGCAATCTTGAACGCTACCGCATCAAGGCGAGCTGCAACTCAAGCGAGGTTGCCTCCTCCTCCTCAGACCCACTTTCTTGGGCCTCTGTGCCTGGACGAGTGGGGATTCACAAAGTCGTCTTCTTGCTGACACAATAAATTACTCCTAAGTCTTGCGATTTTGCTTTCCTTTTGGCATTAGGCATGTAGCTTAAGACTTCTCTATCTAGGTAATAGCAGCTAGAGGCTGGGAGGCAGGAGTTGCTCCGCCGGCGCGGTACCCACCGCATTGGAAACCTAGGAAGGTGCCCTGCTGGGGAAAATAATCGGAATTGGCCATTATTCAGTCTGCATTTAACAAAATGTTGGCCCTTGTAAAGCCCTCTTTCACTTACCCATCTTTCTAAAGCAAGGCCTGGGCAATAGAGGGACTGAGGGCTCACTCATCAGAAGCTTTCTTTTGGTTGGAGACGCTCCCTTCATCATAGTCCGTGCCCCCCATCTTGTAAGGGCGCTCGGGGCCTTCCGTGAACTCACTTGTGAGTGCTGCTTCCGAGCGTGTTGTCTTTGGGAACGTTAGTCGCTGAGCGGAAGACACTGTTTGGCACATTTTTAGTCGACGGTCTGGTCCAACTGCCGACAGCCCTGGGACCCCGAGGGAAAGCCAACAGCTGGCGTGCAAACGGGTGTTCCTCAAACCCAGGGTATTCCCATATCATCCCTACCATTGTAGCGCGCTTAGCGAACGTGCTGCTGCCACTTCATATACACCAAAGTGCTTCTCAGCTAGATGGGTTCGCCTAAATAACGTACAAATACCTTTTATTTCCGCAGTTAACCCTTAAAATACATTCCAGTCCCGTAACACCCCAGAAGGAGGTGACTAAAAGACCTCCTTGGCTCTGACCCCCCAAGGTGGGTCAGTGCCTCAGCGGCCCAGCCACGCCCAAGACCCTGCAAGGATGCTGAGGCTCGTAGCTTACGGAGTAGCTAGGGGCTCACAGGGTGAACTATTGTAGTGACTGTGCACTACAACCATAGTCATTCTCCCGTAGAGATTGGGGTTTTGTCTTTCTCTCTTTAGTGAGCAAGCACTCCGCTATTTGGACGAGCTCCACTGGTTCACCTTCACCTCTTAACTCCTCTGCGGGGACCTATCCAGTGATTGGTTGCGTCCCTCTACCAGACTGCCCTGAGTTTGAATCATTGATTGAGAATCTCAAAACCTACCATGGAACTGAAATGTTCCGATGCATCGATAGTTCCGCTCGTTGAATTTTCCATTATTTTGCCGGAGGTTCATCCCTTGTTCCAAACTCTGGAAGCGAGTTCAAACTGATGCATGCTTTCCAGAGCACACCCAGAGTATGCCCTGTATTCAGGCGTCACGGTACAGCGAGGCAGGCTCCTGCGGCTGGTTAGCACAGAGGGCGGTATTCTATTCTGAGTTCCAGCCCTTCCTGCTGCACGGCGCCCTGCAACAGCCGCCCCAGATGCGAGCATACCCGCGCTACCTTTCAATGCATGCTCTAACAGCAAGGGCGATAGTTAAGCCATTCCTTGGTTCTCAGTAGCCAACAGACAAAATATGGCTGCATCCGCCTGCCTATGACAGACTGCTACAGAAAGGGGGAATTATCGCCCCTCAGCTCATTTTTGCCATGCACTAAATATAAATATTGCGACAACCCGTTCGCTTTTGCTACCAGCCCTACCTTATCTGCCCGTCCCGTAGCCTACCGGGCTTATTTAGCTTGTTTGATACTTGTGTAGGCAGCTGCATCTCCACTTCCACGTGCACAGGAGGAATGTCCTCAACAGTGGTGAGCAACAGGACAGGGAGGTATCTCCTATGCTTTGCTCGAGCATCCATACCAACTGGCACACTGTTCTCCTAGAAACAGTTAGGAATATGAAATTCCCATTTTCGGTACGTTTTAAATATTACCTGCCGCAACAATTGAGCATGCACAATCCACTGTCTTGAACGTGCATCTTCCAGTATTGCTAAGTCCGCCTCCCTGCATCCCCATGTCATTCTTTTTTCATATGCGTACGCGTGCTGTCTGCCTATTCTTTGGTAATGCATGCAGGCGATGGCCACCCCGACTCTCTAGGGTCTAGTGGTTAGTACTGCTAACTGCAGTCGCCCCCCAGGACACGTATCCCAGTAGGGCCTTTCAGCTGCTCCTTCGCCTGCATCTGTGCAATCTGAAGGTGTGTGCCCACACAAAATTCTCGTAGTCGTGGGTAGCCCGAATATGTGACATCTTTAGCATGCTAGCTCTCGTGATACAGCATGCTTCATGCCAACTGGAGGTACTCAGTATCACTGAGATTGTGTTCTGGCTCTGCCCCCAGCAACAATCAGTTTCTAGCCACTACATATAGCATCCATACTTTGGGGTTTCTATCAAAGAGAAAATGCATTGGGCATTTGTGGTTTGTCTAGAAACAGCTACCTGAGAGTAGCCAGATGCATTACTGTTGCAATGGGCCAAACTGAGTGGTCTCACGCATACTATGCAGTACGAGCTGCGGTTACGGGGCCAACGGGCCACTACCCTAGAAAAAACCATCCATCACTATGCTACATAATCAGCACCCGCCGCTGAGATTCCAGAAATGTGGCATGATGAGGGCAAGAAACAAAAGACAGAAAGGTCGGCAACTCGCAGACGGGCATAATGTCGTCAGTCAGCTACCCGCACGGGGCTGCAACATGGATGCTTCTTTTCCTCTGCTGTATAATAGGCAATCCGTCTCCCCGAAACTGTCTTCCATTTATAAGTATGCTGGCACTGTGGGGTGGTTCTCGGCCGCTTCTGGATCTGCATGCAGCAGGTTGTCTGTTTCAATCCAAGCGCCGTGTCCACCACACATTGCTGGAGATAACCATGCCATCCTCTAGCGCCCTGTTGCTGCATTGACTGCCTCTTTGTCATGCGTTACGTTGCGGGCTAATACACCGGTAATAATTATTATACAGGGCGAGGCAGCTGCGGCCTCGTTCTGTGATGCCGCTGTTTCTGCCACCCCATGCTGCTGCTGCCAGATGCGGCAGCTATAGTATCCCGGGCCCAAGGAGGGTGAGACTGCTTCACTGAGTACGTTGGTAGTATCATCCACTGTTCAGATGCCAAATACCCATCCGCCCCAGGGTCAGTAAGCAGCGGAGAGACCGAAAGCCCTTCTTCACCGCTTCAAAATCGGCTTGACTTGAGATCCTGCGAATCGCAGTGGCAAGCACAAAGTTTCTGCATAAAGGGATAGCTACGGGTTACTCTTCCCAAGTTGCTAGTAAAACAGACATGATCAAGGAACTTCCGCCGGAGCGTAGATGCCAGCGTCTGCCGAGCAGAACGTTCGTCCCCTATCGCCTCACCATCCCCTTTATGCTGTATGATGTGGACAGAGGAGTTGATAGAAAGTGCGTCCAGCTGCGAGAGTCCTGAAATGCCACCATCAGATGAAAGAAAAAAAGGTAAAAGAATATAGTGTTTTGCATGCATTTCCGGCCACGAAGTGCATGACACCATCCGTTTGGTGGCGTAACCAACGGGGCGGACGCCTCAAGGCGCTAAAGGAACTTACGCGGCAACAAATCCGTCACTGCTTGTCTGTAACCAGGCCCCAAAGACGCCTGGAGCGGGTTCCGCTCGAGGTATAGTGTATCTAGGGCGGCAAGCTGCTGCAAGCAGCGAATCTTCTCAACAGTCGCCAGCTTGTTGTCATTGAGCTGCAGCAACGCCGGCCGTACCACACCTTCACGGCATGCTCAAGCATAGCAGCGGCATTTGAGGAGGATGTCTAGGTGTTGACA
Organism: Eimeria brunetti; assembly: GCA_000499725.1. NCBI lineage: Eukaryota > Apicomplexa > Conoidasida > Eucoccidiorida > Eimeriidae > Eimeria > Eimeria brunetti. The sequence goes on along the minus strand of HG712164.1, from coordinate 38,446 downwards.
GCAAGCGTCCATGCGGACGCATCGACGAAAAATGGCGCAGTAGTGTACGCAGCCTTTTACTTACCCAAAGATCGTGTAGCTGCGACAGCGACGCGATAGCTTCAACATCGTCGATTCTATTGCAGCACAAATCAAGCACTGTCAGCTCCGCCTGCAGCCCACCCACGCCCATCTCCACAAAACATAGGTCATGTCTCATCATGGGAAGACGTTATGGAAAAGCGGAGCAGTGCACAGGGGTTGTAGTACGATAGAGCACACATATGCAAAGACGCAGCACCAACGACTAGCAGAGAAGGCAAGCAAGAATGGGCAGATGACCTTACGAGCAGCGATCTTACCAGCCGTCGAATATCTACTGGAGGTGACGGAAGATTGTTGTGCGACAAATATAGCTCGCTGAGTTTGGGGCAATTCTCGAAAAGCTCAGGGCTCCACTCTTCAATGCGGTTGGACTGAAGGCTGACGCGGACCAGCTGCGGCAGACGCGGCAACTCCTGCACAGCCACCGAGACTGACACATCTCAACCAAAACTTGGCATCAATGCTAAAAGCAAATGGAGGCAGCTGTGAGCAACACAGGCACAACCACCACCACCACCAGCAACCACAGCAGCCACCGCGCCAGATATCGCAACGTGTACGAGGCCGCACAGTGACAAGGAAATACGAACACGATAAACGTCACAGCGCGCAGCACACGCCAAGAACAATGACGGCCCAGGATTATTGGCGTTTACCTCCCCAAGAGCTGACTGCCGCATGGCCCCAAACAGCACCTACGTAATCGCTAGCGTGGGGCCCGACACACTACGAACAGAAGCGGGAGCCATCAGTTCCCGGTTGGAAAGTAAACGAGAATTGTCCTTAAGACCACCAACTTTTTTACAGTCCGATGTCCTACGCATGAAATGCAAGTTTGGGGAGGGATGAAAAACCCTAAACCCTAAATAAAGCGTAGACCCTAATTTCTGTACCCACCATGCGAGTTATTTTGTTTCGGCCAAGCCATAACTCATTCAGGTTTGTCAGGCTGTCTATGCCTTCAACTAGGCGAATCCTGTTAGACCCCAACTCCAGCGTGCGCAGCTCTTTCAGTGTCGAGAGGCCCTCAATCTGTCACCATCCAATTAACGTACCACTAACAGGCCTTGAGGTTTTTTTGCTGCTTTGCTGTTGCTGCGAAGTAGCAGCAGCAGGGAAGCAGCGCGTGTGACCGCCTCCTCTACTGTTTGGGTTGCTGTTTCATGTGGCTACACGTACCTTGGCAATTTTGTTACTAGAAAGAAATAATTCCCTCAGATTGACGAGGGTTTCAAGGTGCTCAATGCGTCTGATTTTGTTGAAAGACAAATCCAGGACCCTGCACACACGGCTGCCAATTCTCACCTTCCCACGTAGACACGAGCGAATAGAGTGAACGGCCCACTAACAATGCCTCTTGGAGAAACGGTAATTCACCTCACGACGGCTCAACACGAGAAGCAGAAAGCAGGGGCAACAGTAACATGGGGGCCAACCTGAAGTCTGCTTAAGGCAAAAAAAGCAGAATGCTAGGCGTGCGAAGAGAACATGCGGGCCTACCTGAGGTTTGTTAGGTTTTGGATATTATCTATGCGCTTTATGTGGTTCTGGTAGAGCTCCAGCTGCTCCAGCGTGGGGCCCTGCTCCTCTAGGCCTTCAATGACCGTTACTTCGTTTGCAATCAACGCGAGTTTCTATGCAAGAAGGAACCGCGGCAACAACAGCAGCAATAGCAACAACATCAGCAACAAACAGTTGCTGTAATTTTTGGACCACTGGATGCACAAACGTGTTGCGGTTTGCCACGCACACGACATAGCTGCCCCAGGCGGCCAACCTATATGCTCTAAGACTATATATACGCACAGTGCCTTACTGACTTTAAGTTTTTTGAAGTTGTTGAGATTTTCAATCTTGAAGATGCGAGCGGCCTGGAATTGGAGCTCCTCGTCGTTGGGATCGAGAGGAATGTCGACCCCTAGGCGCTGAGCGTGCAAGCTGTTGCCTTCTTCATCTGAAGAGGAGGCGTCTGAGCCTTTGCATACGCCTTCTGACTTTCCAGGCGGGGCGGTGGCCCCTTCACCCTCCGCACCTACTCCAGCTGTCGGTGGGCTGCAGGGCGGGGGCACCCCTTCGGCGACTTCCTTGCCCTCTAGACCGCAATTAACACACACACAGAGGAGGAAAGTTCAATCTTCTGTCATGGATGATTTTACATAGGCGTCAAATAGATGAAAGTCAGAGGCAGCTGCTCACCAGACTCACCAGGTGGGTCCATCGCTCATGCTGTAATAATGCCCGGCGCTGAGATGATCTAAGAGTTTCCAGTGAATGTTCAAGAAAACAGTAGAGCTTCACAATATATGCTAATACAGCTCGATGAATCTATCCACTAGAACGGGAATGGCTAGAGTCCAAGGTCAATAAGGCACGTAGCAGCGATTGGGGCTGGATGTCACTGTGTGTTGTGAAGTGCTGGAACGCGGTTAGCGAGGCAGTTTAGCTGCCATTGTCTGAAGTTCTCCAATGTATCGAAGGGGGTACTTTGGCCTTTACACTTAAGCACAGTTCCGCCTGCGCCTTCTCTAAGCCTTTAGCGTTGACCATACTGTATCTTCGTGTTGTCCGGCAGCAGCGGCTACGCTGCTCACTGCAGACCGGAGGCGCCCATACATGTCTAAGGATGTCCAACAATAAACATGCACAATCCAATTTAGCACCAGTATCAGAGGTTAATGGACCACCTATGTTACAAAAAAAAACAAGGTACATGTGCAGGTGCTGGCCTGCAACATTTCGCGTGAGTGCAGGCTGACGGTGAAATGCGAAATACGTGCTAATCACTTGTAAAAAGTGCTCGCGCGTGGCGCAAAAGGGGGATCAGCCGTTATTCAGTGTTCGGCTGCCCTTGCTTGTGTGCGGAAACGTGCGTTGCAACTGCTCTCGGCCCACCAAACCTCCCACCATCCCAATTTCCTTACGCTGGGCTTATCAGTCCTGGGAGCGAGATAAGAGGTTACCTTTTTTCTCAGGAACCCTGTGCAAACTCATCTAAAGTGTTTCGATGCTGTCGCAGCTCACGAGGACCCGGGTTGCACAACCGCAGGGTCCATCGTGGTAGGCGCAAGCAGCGAATCTCATCGTAACAGCAGCCCTACCCCGTGCGCGGCAGTGACTTTAAAGAAGGGGCTTCGAAAAAATATAAATACAAACATATAGCAAGTGTATATATTTACATAGGCATATGTATGCATTGGGAGAGCCTGAAGGGCCTCACAAAAGACTCCACGAATGTCTCAGCCGTTCCTGCTCATGCGAAATGGGGACCGATCATAATTTTATCATAATCTGGCCTGCGGTGTAGGGGCGACCAATTTTGGATGCCTCGCGGGGCTGAGACACGCGCGACTGCTGCACGATATCCAAAATTGCTTTCCCACCGAAAACAATTCACGAAGCATGTCTCCGCATTTACCCATCATCCACGTATAGCCGGCATCGCGATGCAGAGGCGGTGGAAGTCACAGGTTCCTTCATACTATAACGTCCGGTGAAAACGTACCAGAAGCCTTACAACTGGTAGTGGCCTGACTCACATTATTAATGGCGGCTGCAGTTAAGTAAGGCTTACACGTTTCCGGAGCACATGCGGACCTTCGAAGCCTTCAAATATGCACTGCGGGGCAGGTTTATTCCGGCGCCCGCAGGGGGACAGAACATCCGAGAGCTCAAAACCAAGGGAAAGTGCCAGTAAAATGCTCTACCGCGAAGGGTTAGTCAGTTATGAACAAATTCCCGGTGGGGGACTAGCTATTTCTATATAATTGGCCCATAGAAGTGGTGTCATCCGGGAAGGGGCAATCTGTAAAAGGGTGGGCAACGGTTAGGGAACTATGAGGCGAAAAACGTGAACCGGCTGAAGACTGGGGAGTTGTCCATTAGCAGCTTTCTTTTGTCCGCAGCTTTTCCCTTCTTCCTAGTCCCTTGCTAGCCTGTCGGGCGGCAGTCGATACGAGTGAACCCGGGAATGAAGTTGTGGAAGTACGGTTATTCAGGTAATGAATATAGATCGGCTAATTGTTTCCCCGAGTGGCATGTCTCGAAGTCCTGCCTCTCCAGTTTCTCAGCCCTTTGTGTGTTGCTTTAATCCGGCACTTTATCTCCGTGTTAATACAAATGAAGCAGATGGGACGCTCGCTATGCCTCCCAGGATTCGTTGGTGCCGAATTCTCTGGCTCCCGCCAGTTGCCGCTACCAACCCACTTCTGCGCGGGTATGGCACTCACGGCCTCAATATCCATATGCTCGATATCTGGGTTAGTCGCAACTCCGCTTTCTCTCTTCTCAGCTAGGGTTGTGGAAGTCCCTTTTTTCCTCTTTCATGCGAAGTTAGTTCCTCAGCTCAGCTAATTCACAATTTTCATCCTAAGTTCCTTACCCACGACCCAACCCTTTACTGATAGGTCCTTTCCGGAAGACACCCCTGCTATGGACCAATTATACATAAATTCCGTGTCCACCTATGGTATTTCTCTCAGTACTGGCTGAAAATTCTCGATAGAACGTTTTATCGAACCTTCTTCCTGCTTCTGGACTCCATGATGCGCTGTCCCCGTGTAGACGTTGGAATAAACCTGCACCGCAGTACACGCTTGAAGGCTTACCAGGTCAGGATGTGCCCTTGAAGCGTGGAACCTTGCTCCACGTAGCTGCTCCGTGTAGCCGCCATCAGCATGCACTGACAAGAGGAAAAAAGGCGGCAATATCGTAGATTTCCAGCAGTGTTTCGAAGACGGAGGTATAATTTGAAAAAAACCAATTAGCTTCTCCACTGCCGCCGCGTCGGCGTGCCCATCACAGACGGATGGTCGGCAAATGCGCAGCACTTCTCCAACAATTGTTCTTGGTTGGCAAGCAGCTTCAACCAGATATGGTGCAGAAGTTGAGCTTTTTTCAGCTCGGCGAGGTCCCCAAAAGCGTACCCAGTGGTCGTCGTCAACATCCCTTACGCAAGAGGAGAGACAGTTCATACATCTACCCAGTGATTGCGAGAGGAGAAACGGTTCATCCTTCCATAATTATCATTGGCAACTTATGTACTTTTTCGAGGCACCTTTGTCAATAACCACAGCGCTGCACGAGCCTTCCGTATTACTGGGTTGACGTTTGTTGCTCGCACTTGCCCCGATGAACCATGCTGTGCTACCAAGTATACCGAAGGCCTTTGATTTTATCCAGGGGAAATTGGGAACTGCTATACTTGAGATGAGAGCCCGCAAAATGTTGATGAAAAGCTGCTGACCTTCCATTCCGCCCTACGCCTCTTGGACACACCAGCCGAAGAGACTGGGGCCGGCGCTGTATGCGAAGGCCTGAGATGAGCTGCAACCGGCAGACCTTGCCTAAAGCACTGCTTTTAGGCAGACTAATGTGCAGTCACAACCAAGTCCCATTCCTGCAAGCACGAACGTATTAGGCGGTTGTTAAAAACTTACTCGGCCCTCGGCAACTAGCTTTCTGTCCGCAAGTACAAGCGCATGCGCTGACGCCGGTCAGGGGATGCTACACCCACAGGCTCTGGCCCTGGGCCGCTGGGCTCAGGGCGCCTGGAAACTGCGTAGAGATGTTAGCTGCTTTTAGGGAACCATTGCCGTAAGGCTTAGCTTCATTGCGTTTCGCCTGGCCCTTTGGATAAGACGCGGTGTCCTCGTTATGACTTCGATTTAAACGGAATTTTGAGGAGACCGCCAGTCCTTGCTCCCTCCTGCATCTTGGCTTATTTTGCTTTTTTCGTGTTTCGGTTGTTCGCCTTGTGGCTAGGGGAAGATGTTAGTAATTCTATAGAAGCCATCAACTTGGAGCCGCTGTTGCCTAGGAGGTCTGGAGGGCTCTGCATGCGGCTGGACGGGAGCGGCGGGTAGTGCTGTCGTCTGTATTCACGCCGTTTTAAATGATTAAGCAAATTTCCCCTTATATTCTTTTTGCCCCCTTCTTTTATTTTTCCAGTGGCAGGGCTCCTGTTTGCTCCCGCAGAGGGCAGGGGCCCAGCCAAGACCCTTTCTAGCTGAAGGGTCACGGGGCAGGAGTTCACATCACCATTTTTTGCCCTTTGTTCGTCTGCTGCAGTCACGGATCGGTCAGTTTCTTTCATTTCAACTTCATGCGTATCTTATTCATTCACACTCCCGGCGGTCAGCTGCTCTTCGGTCTCTTCACAGGCCTGAGGACCAGCAACGAGGCCTCCCGCAGCCTAAATATAGTCTGCCCATGTTCCCATCCCCGGCAACCCATGCAGCACCCCACGCAGGAACAGCATCAACAAAAGCAGCAGCAGCAACGGCAGTCACAGCGGCAAGACAGACTCCGGTTAGCTCCTAGGTGAGGCGTGACTGCAGCCCCCCACTTGCTATGGGAGCAGACACACGGGAGCTGCTGCAACAGCAGCAGCAGCCAGTGCCGTCACACCAGCAGCGGCAGCAAATACCGTCATCACAGCCGCAGAAACAACCCTGTCCGCTCGATGGACAGCACCAGCAGCAACAGCAGCCCCGCCCCAACCGGCGTGCAAACCGGAACTACCTTCAACAGCGGCACCAGCAGGCTCAACAGGACCAACCGCACCACCAGCAGCAACAGTTCTTGCAGCAGCCGAAAACACGAAACAGAGCAAACCCTCAGCGGCGTCCCCGTCAGCAGCAGCAGCAGCAGCAGCGGCAAGCTCTCGTTCCCGCGCCTTGGGGCCCACATGCAGCGTATCCCCCTTCTGCAGAGAGGCTTGGGGGTCGCGCCGGAAGGGCTGCCCGTCGCGAAGC
>HG712164.1:4525-30441 GCA_000499725.1 Eimeria brunetti | reverse complement strand
CGGCAGCAGCCACAGCACCAGCAGCAGCCACGGCTCCTGCCTCGGCTTTGAACTCCGTCGTTCCACTGAGTGCTTCCGTAGGTTGCCCCACTCCTTATGCTGTCTTGCGCGAGGCGCCGCTGCAGCAACAGCAATCGTGGCAGCATTTGCCGCACCCGTATTGGCAACCGTGGCAACTGCATCAGCAGCAGTGGCACCAGCAGCTGCAGCAGCAGCAGCTGCAGCAGCAGCAGTGGCAGCAGTGGCACCAGTGGCACCAGTGGCAGCAGCAGTGGCAACAGTGGCAGCGAATGACCTGCGCACTCGCTGCTCCAGTTGATTTGCATGCGTATGCGTACCTACCTGCGCAGCAGCTGCAACGACAGCAACGGCAGTTGCAGCAGCAGCAGCATCAGTATTTGGGCATGCTCCAGCAGTGGCACGATTGGGGGCTTCAGAGGCCAGCTGGCATGAACAAGAGTAACCAGCGGGCACCGCGGCGCGGCCTACAGCAGCAGCACCACCAGCAGCACCACCAGCAGCAGCAACACCAGGCTGTCTCGGCTCCCCACTGCAGCAGCGGTCTTGGCCCCCGCAGAGGCCTTCAGCGCCAGTGGCAACAGGTGGCCCTACCAGTGGCAGCAGCAGCCGCGGATTGCATGCCACACATTACATCGGGGTCCTCTGGGGCAGCGGCAGCTGTTGCAGCAGCAGCTGCTGCTGCTGCTGCAACAGCTGCTTACCCGTGGCCGTTGCATGCGCTTGCAACAGGAGCTCCCGTCTGCGAGCCCACAGGTACCCGAATAAGCCGTTCACCAGGTCGTAGCGTGGTTGCTGCTCCTGCGTACAGCTACGCCGTTACTGCACACGGACCGCTTCCTAATCCCTCCCCTCAGGCCCCGCCGCAGCAGTATCAGCCCCCGCCGCAGCAGTATCAGCCCCCGTCGCAGCAGCATCAGCCTCCGCCACAGCAGCATCAGTCCCGGACGCAGCAGCACCAGCCTTCGCTGCCGCAGCAGCAGCAGCACCAGCCCCAGCGGGAGCAGCAGGGGCACTGGGAGGCGCACGGACGCTGCAACCCATGGAACTCAAGCAGCCGAAGTGGAAGAGAGACACCATGCCTTCCCCGGTCGGCCCAGGAGGAACGGCAGAATGGCAGCGCGCAGCAGCTAGCAGAAGCGCCTCTCCGGGGCTGCAGGAGACGGGCAACCAAGAGCACTCCACCTGTTGCCCCTGCTGCTCCTTCGTGCGGCAGTGGTGGTTCGGGGCGCCGTCAGGCGCTCTCCAGTAACAACACGGCAGATACGGAATTGACAAAATCGGTTGCAGCAACTGCACATGACGGAGGGAAGGGAGGCACTTGCAACTGCAGCTCAGGTGCACCCCAAAGCAGCCGCAGCAGCAGCAGCAGAAGCCGCACTAGAAGGAAGAGCAGTGGAGGCACTTCAAATACCCGGAGGACTGCGGAGGAGGGTGATTCGGAAACTAAGAACATGGCATATCTAGCACCGCAGGTAGAGGCGAAAAAAGTTGGCCTTGGCGACTTCATGATGCTGCACGTCATAGGCAGGGGCCTATATGGTGCGTTCAGACCCATGAACTAAGCGGCGCATGGATCTATTCACGGTTGCTTGCATGCATGTGTTTGTACGGCTTTTTCCGTCTAAGGCTCAAGCTGTACCCGGCTCTCTTTCCCGGCGCGTATCCTCTCTGCGCGCACGAGCACACGTGGGGGCGTATTGCCTATATGTTGTCGTGAGTGCATCTGCTGTGACTGTTGGGATGTTCGTTTGTTTGCGTCGTCCTGCATTCTCCAGTGGTTTTGCTGCTTCGTCGTTATGGTCGCCCTTGAACCTGTGAATTTATCAATATGAACTGGCTGTTCCTTTGTTTGTCGTTTGTTGATGCCCTGAGCCCTAGCTCCCACGTGTTTTTGCCTATACGCCTTTCTGCGTTCCTGCTAATTCAACCGATCCGCCGCCGTGCGGGCTTCAGGCAAAGTGATGCTGGCCCGGTTCGAACAAGACGGCCAGCTGTACGCGCTGAAGATTCTTCTTAAGGAATTCGTGCTGTGTAGCAGTCAGGTGAGACTTATTGGCCCTTACGCGGAAAAGGGAGGGCACTGTAGTTAGTTGAGTATTAGCCCCTCAGGCTTGGAGTGCGGGCCTTTAAGGCAGGCGAAAGGAGGCCCATAGGCAGCTGACGAGGGGCCAGTATACTGAACAAATGCCTCTAATGCAGCACAGAGAGTGTTAAAACTTGGACTGTGCATGTGGCTTCCCATGCGGGGCTGCAAAAGGTGATGTTGTTGAAGGCAATTTGGCCCCACGAGGCTTCAGAAGTCTTTGTGCTGGCCGTCATTTCTGCTTTTGTGCTGCTCCCATTGCTGTTGGCTGTGGTGCAGTGCATACATGTTTTTTGTGCTGGCTGTACGCTGCTGTTGCTGCTGCTCTGATCAGGTGGAACATACGCTCACGGAACGGGTGGTTCTGGAGGCGTTCCCTCATCCTTTTCTCGTGCAGATGCACTTCGCATTTCAAACACCTAAGAGGCTGTTCTTTGTTTTAGAGTCCGTCCTTCCCCTGTGATCACCTTTGTCACTTCTAGTTTCAGTGCTTCTAGTTTTAGGCTGTAGGGCGGTCCGCTTCACTTGTGCCAGCACATCTTCCGTATTTTCGTTTGGACGACTGAAACCATCTTGCTTCATCGTTGCGCCGTTTCTCGAGTACTTGCTCGCGCATTGCTGTAGGGGAAGGCACATAGCATTTTCTGAGTCTGCATCCATCTGTTCCGCTGCTGCTTGTGCTGGAGTTGCAGCTAGGGCGTGTCATGAGGGGCGTGTAGTGGAAGTGGAGTGGCGCGCACAAGCTTTTCAGCGTACAAACGTGTAGTTCAGTGGAGGATTTTTCACGGATTTTGGCCTTTTGTGTCGCAGGTACTGTCCCGGGGGGGAATTGCTTTTCCATTTGCAGAAAGCAAAGAAGTTCACGGAGGAGCGCTCACGCTTCTACGCTGCGGAGCTGCTGGTCGCTTTGGGGCACCTTCACAAGCACAACGTGATCCACCGCGAGTAAAACAACCTCACATACCGTGACTGTCCCGATCCCAGTCTACACAGATATATCTGCTCACATTCGCCTGCGTGCAAACTTATAACGGACGATAAACTGTCTCCTTGCTGCGTGGTTCTAGTGGCCCTACTGGCTGCTGGGTCCCCTTTTACAGCATTTAGTAGCGGACGCCGTGGCAATGCATTTGGGATTTTTTCAGTGTAGTTTATGTGGCACTTCCACGACAGCAGCAACACTAAGACATGGTTGAACTTATTGCTTTTAAGGCGTTGTTGTCCTGTCTATGATTGTGTTTTGTTTCAGCCTTAAATTAGAAAATGTTTTGCTGGGTACAGACGGCCATATCAGGCTGGCAGACTTTGGCTTCTCAAAGATCTGCATTCCCCACAACAAGACTGCCCGAGTAAACAGCCAGGCGCTGCCCCTGCTGCTGATATTGTTGTTGTTGCCGGAGTTGCTACCTTTCCTTTTTTTCCCATGAAGGGGGCCTCAAGGGGCTTGTTTGTTGGCAATGATTTTGATCCAGGTGTCTTCCTTGTGCTCGGCTGCTACTGTTTGCTCACGCGGTCGAGGCACGTAACTGAATAGCTGTGTTGCTGGTACTGGTGCTGCAGTCCGTTTGCGGGACCCCCGAGTACATGGCCCCTGAGATTTTGTGTGAAACTGGGTACGGAAAAGAAGTGGATTGGTGGAGCCTAGGGGCCCTGCTCTATGAAATGCTGACAGGCTTGCCCCCGTTTTACACTGGCAACCGCCAGACTCTTCCCACGAACATTCTCCGGTGAGCTGCTCTGGGATTCAAAGCTTCCAATTCAGGCCGTAGTGGACTTAATCTGCACCAATGTGCATGCATGCAATAACAACGAGATGTATACTGTATGTTCGCCCATGTATGAATGCGGACGCCAGCATGCATTCATGCGTTTGGAGCGGTTTGTTTAGACATTCTCTAAAGGTCTCGTAAATGGAATTTTTGCCTTTCCATGCCAGAGGAGAGACCAAAGACTTCCGTTATTTTTGTTCATTTTGCATGGTACCTTAGCAGAGATGCAGTGAAAGCAAGCCGCTCGTACTTTTCGTTTGGCTGGAGGAACAATACAAGAGCGAAAACTATTTGTACGAACACATGGCTGACAGCACAGGTGCAATGCGCATACGTTACATGGATGCATGCGTATTCACTTGGTGCGGGAATGCGTTGGTTAAGAAGATCCATAGGCACCCGGTGACGTAGGGCTGTGCAGACTATTCCCCGAGGTTGCGCAAGCTATCCGCACTTTTTATGCTCCCTCTTCAACGAGGCTGGCGTGTGTGGTGGTGGTGCTGCTGCGCCCAGGGGGAGACTGGAGTTCCCCTCGGATCTGTCCCCTGCAGCCGTTGACCTCCTAAAGAACCTATTGCGCCGCGACGCCAATGAGCGATTGGGCGCTGGACCCCAAGATGCAGAGGAGATAATGGTATGCCTTCTCTGTCTTTTTCAGTCTCTCGCGTCAGAGACTAGGACGTGGGAAGGACAGGAGTACAAGAAAGGGGGTGGAGTAACGCGTTTCACACCATATGATTCCGTTTGTTTTGTGCATGATGTATTTGGTTGGTTGTTTTGCCTGCAGAGGCATCCATTTTTTGAATCAGTTAATTGGGACCTCCTCGTTGCAAAGAAAATAGAGCCACCTTTCAAGCCCAACCTACGCTCAAATGAAGACGCCAAGTACTTTCCGGCGAATTTTAGACGGGAACGCGTTTTATCGGATGGTAGTGAAGGGCCTAACACAGCATTCCGTACCGCCACCTCCAGAGGCAGCAGCACGAGAATGCAACGGTCTCGCAAGCCCAGCGTGGGCTCTGCAGGGAAGAGTAGCCGCAGAGCAGCACCAGTTACAGGAGCGGCAGATCCAGGAGGTGGTAGCAACTGCAGCGCGACGAAGGGGACGCCGGGGCACTTAGAAGACGCAGGCACAGAGGCGCACCCGAATGCATGCAACTCTCATTTTTCTCACAATACCCAGCCCGCCGAAGACGATGAAGGGGAGGCCCATTTCAAGGGGTTCACCTACGACGAACGCCTCCAGGGGTATGTCTGTGCTCATTGCGTCTTATCTGCTGTGGGGACATCTAGAGCTGCTAACTGCAGCCACTTCTCTTAGGGACAAGTGAATTACTTGCACCACTTAGACGCTACGTCCTGGGTTGACTGTTGGAGGCGGTATCTATTGTTAGCAGACATGTTTTGTTGCTTGTGTTGTTTTTCAGGACCTGGGGCAAAGCGGCAACATCCCAGGATGACCCCTACAATTTCTAGGCGTGCTTTTGGCGCAGCTTCTGTTATGTCTCCGTGGGGATAGGGTCTATCTCTGCTTCCGTCCTCCTGACTCCTCCCGGTTTCGCTCTGCGAGGTGACCGTCGATGGGCGATGTCAGTCTGTCATTGTCATTATCCCCTCACCCTGCTCCGGCTTGTGCATGACGGAGACAGGACTAGGTTCTTTGATGTTTGTTAATGCGTGTAATGATCCGCCGGTACCCCTCCCGCACTGGAGAAGCCGGCAACCACAAGGGCACACACACGCCGGCAGGCATAGGAAGAGACCCGCCAGGGTCCGCCTATGGATCACGTGCTGGCGTGAGGAGGCCAAGCCGCCGCTGCTATCACAACATGCCCACCTCTGTGGCTCTAGATCATCGCAGTGCCTGGAATGAGCCGTCGCTACTCTTCGTGTAGATGCATCCCCATGAGACGCCGCGAGGATGCCGTGTGGCGCAGCTTCCGCTTCCCGAATAGTCCCAGGCACGACCACGTGGCTTCATTGCCTTCGTGCTGGTGTGAACTAAGCGCGACACTGTAGGAGCTAATGGATTTTAGCTTTGTGTCTGGGTTTGGTATGGGGTCGCAGGCCTGCTGTTCCCTCCGGTGCAAAGTGGGTAGGCCTCGTGGGTACCTCGAGGCCACTCAAAGGAAAGTGGCGCCACCTTCCTAAAACAGTGCAATCTTGTTATATCATATTCCGTTGAAAGGGAACAGTCCCTGTGCAGTGCTGGACGTTTTATGGCCTCTCAGGCCAATTGTAGAAGCCTCTCGTGTAAATTCGAGGGAGATGACAGCCCATACCCTACGGTGACTGCGTTTTCCCTTCAGACACCACACCTTTGTACTAATGAACACATGCCGGACAGCTTGCGGAGGAGAGTGAATTACATTGCCCTTACACGGTTGGTCGCTGACCATTAAGTAGCATATAAGTGCCATACTGATGCACTAGTAGAGTTCCCCCTGTGTTCCCGAGTAGCTGTGCAGCTGGGATACCACAACAGCCGAGCAAGCTAGTGTTGGAGAAGATAGCAGTATCCTCTGAGCGGTGTGCTCCGACTTGTCTGCGCGCCCCTCGGCCTGGTTTTGATTTCGTCCGCTGTTCTGCCTCCCCTTTCATTTGCGCAAATATTCTCGGCTTCCCTATGGTATCGCAATGATGCTTGCGCAGTCACACAGAGGCTCCTTAGTGGTGGTCACGCCTGTTAAGCATTCGGCTTAAATTCAGCTAATGTTCTTCCAGAAGAGCATATATAATGTGCAGACGCATGCAAAACGTGCCCCTAGCGTCCATCAGAGTTAAACAGAGTCCCTATAGGTGTGCCTTGAACAATATCGCGGATGCGTGCGTTACCGGCTTGTTCAACGCATTATCACCTCGTTGTACACTCACCTAGTTCTGGGCAAAGCTATCTGGTTTTGCTTGAAATGCGTTGAGGCGCATAATAGAATTAATTAATGTAAAAATATGAAGAACAATGGAATATTTTTGCAAATGCAGCACGCGCCACATGCGCATCTAAGGCACATACTACATTCACCGTACACCGACTGTGCATGCGAATAACCTAAACGGCCAAAATAATACATATATTCTGCGGGGACCGTTTAAGAAATGCAAGTGGTCGGATCCTCAGGACAGAACTTCTACGACCGCCTCACGTCTTGCAACGCAAGTGCCCGTTGTGCCTTCGAGACGGGCAGCCGAATCCCGCCGTCGGCAATGTGCATATTAAACGTAGCATGCCTCTTGGCTCAGCTTTCTTCTAACATATAATGGCATTCCAAACTCGGATACTATTAATCTTTACAAAGTAGGCCATTTGCGGCACACAGAAGCAGACAGTATGACTGCTCGTGCTCCCTAGACAAATATACAAAGGTTCCCCGTAGCGACGCGTCCCATTTTGACCCCCTCCTCTGCAATGTCTCCCTGTAGGCGCCTCTAGGGCAAAGGAGGCCCCACCGCGGGCAGTCCCCATGGGGAGTGGAAAAGGGGAAAGGAAGGAGAGAGACGGTTCTGTCGTTCGCTCGTTAGTTGCCCTGCTATATGTGTGTGCCTTTGGACCGAGCTGCGCCGGAGCTATGCACAGCTGCAGCACACTGAACAAATCATAGTAACGGCGACATGATCAACTGAGAGGACGAAAGGGACCCGCGGCTGCCTAAATGTTGCCCATGTCTTCCAGTTTGTCCCTCTGTATATCGTTTAGTGAATTGCACACCAGAAATGAACCCCATTCACTTCTGGATTTTGGCCAACAATAGCGCGGAACAATTCAGTATATTTCCTCTACACAGCGCTCTAGCCCCTGCGAGTATAGCCTCAACGCGCAGCTGCTGCATGCTGCTGCTGCTGCCTGCTGATGCTGCTGGTCCAGGGTGCTGCTGCTGCAGGCTCCTGGTGCAGCAGAGTATGCTGCCACACGCTGCCGCTGCCGCATATCGGTGAAGTCGCGATCCGGAGAGGAGTACGCGGGAGCTGCAACTGAAGAGATGGCTCCAAACTCAATCGCAAATTTAAAGATACATGCACATAATGGACAAGCATCTGTGAACGCATGCGTATACATGCAGCCACATCCGCAGATGTGTGTAAAAATGCATGTAAATATGCGTAAATGCATATATTGTATAGTTGCGGATATACAAATAAACATGTATCCATATATATACATATACGTACATACATGCATACATGCGGCGTCACTGCAACAAACTGTTTAGGCGATACGAAGACCACCAAGCAAGACAAAACAAGAAAAATATGCACAAATGAATAATCAGCGCTGCAGCTAAGCGGAAAGCAGCTGCCTTTCTGTCCCAAGTGCCTTGGGTCTTGGTCGGTCTCTATCCCCTGTGAAGGCACAATGCCAATTAAGCGCCCTGCTGCTCTTTGTGTATCTTGTCATACATTTCTTTTATCTGTTCAGCAAACACCTGCAAACAAACAAACCCCAGGCCAGCCAAGGCGACTGCAAAACTGCACTGTGGGTACAGACGAGAAACTGGGGCTTGCGTGCCTTGCATGCAGTGCATTCCTGCTGATAAAGGTGCACAGGCACATGCGTGCGCGCTGACGCGCCTGCCTGTGCATCCGAACATATTGGGAAATATGCTAGGATGATCAGCGCTCGTCTCATCTGTGGGGACTTATCTGTTTCTGCTGCGTATGCCTATTTGACTGCACCACATATGCGCCAGCCTGCATTACCGCGCTAGCAGTCTACCTTCTGCGAAGCTGTGTGTGGAACTGGAACGGTTCGTCTTGCTAGCACTTCTCTTGATTAAATTATTGTCGGTCACCGTCTGCCTGTATTGTATGTGTGCCTTCCATTATCTGCGTCTGCCTTCAAAAAGGCATCCCGGCATCGCGAATCTGCTTTTCAATCTGGTTGTACAGGTTCGTTTGGTGGCTGTATCTTCCTACGGTGAACGTAACCTCTCTCCTGGTATGTGTTGTGTCAGCAGAGTTCTGCATCGGCCTGCATTTTGTGTGGATCGGCCAGCATTCTAAACGCGTTTCTGTTGACTGCCAATGAAGATTTGCGACTCACCCCCATGCGCGTTCATCAATGTATTTAAGGGTGGCTCACCTCCTGCGCGTAATGCCTTTTGAGCTTGAAGGTAGGGGTGAGGAGTCCGTTCTCTACGGTAAATTGTTCAGCGCGGAAGTAAACCTTTCGTGCTAGTTCGAATCCCTTCAGGCTCTGCTTCTTGGCCACTTGTTGCATGTCTTCTTGTATAGCTCGCTGCACCTCCGGATCCTCCAGCCACTCTGCGAAAGTATGTCCTGCCGCTTCTGCAGCGCCCCGCGTCTCCCGCACCCAATGCATAGTCTGGTCAGGGTCGGCCACCACCACCGCCACCAACGACGTCTGATCAGAGCAAAAGGAAAAACTAACACAAGGAAAACAATCGTGCAGCACCCATTACACCAATAGCCACAAAAAAGGGTGGGGAACGAAAAACAGACGCGCACTCCAGCAAGCTGAACACAAACTTGTCATGGGAACACACTACACAGTAAAATAATCCGGCGCATTCCACACCGTAGAGCCGACGCCTCTTCAGACGTAATTTGCAGGCATAATTTGAGGCTAACATGTTTAAGAAGTCCCACGAATGCAGATATAAAGATAAGACCAGACCTTCACGCCCTTATACTGACACAGATGCATATGAACATGCACCAATATGCCTTCACAAATGTAGATTCTTTGCCTGAGAAGGCGTATTCTTTGAATTGGTTCACTGAAGTGATATATGCGCACTGTATTTAGTCCCGTGTACGTACCTCTGATGAAAAGCCAAAAACGAAGCACTGCGCCACAAACCGGCTGTGCATGTACACCGCCTCGATCTTCTCAGGGGCGACGTATTCTCCCTGCAAATTAAAGTTAATGCAACGCAAAAGGTTGACACAAGTCCAACTCTAAGCAAGCAAATATGCGCAAAAAACAAAATCGGCTTTTTGTGTTTCCGCTTCCGTTCTAATTCTCCTACGCATTAAAGGCAGTACACACGGAAATGTGGATGAAGTGAAAACAAGCCGTGAAAAATGTGGATTTATGGGAACAAATGGCACTCGTGAAACAGAAATGCCGTAAGAGAAAGCCGCAGAAGTGTTGCTTATTCGTGCCCGAATCAACAAGCAAGCACAGGCAGGGTGGACCATAAAGGGCAATATACGTCACAGCAACGGTGAAGCCGTCGATGTACACATACCGTGTAATAGAGGGAGCGGTAGGAATACATTCAAAAACAAATAAAGATTTGGTAAAAACACGGGAAACAGCGTGAGAACGCGCATGGGGAAAACCGAAGGCAGACAAAGGACAGAAGCGAGAGAAACAAGGCCGAGAGGATGAACCCAACAACAGCCACGCACAAACGCAAAAGAACAGGGAGACACGGTCACGCATGAACTGCATGGCAACCAGTGAGACAAACAAATGGGTTAAGGCTGTTGTTCAATAAACTCCCACCTGTTGGTGTGTCGAGAACAAACGTTAATAGGCAGCTACAGTCAATAGAGAAAGAATTTACAGAAGATGCTGGATTTACGAGCGATAGGAAAACATAGAAAAAACCACGAGGGACACAACAAACTCATATGAAAGCAAACTACATCTACCGATGCAATTTCAAATGCTTTTCTGTTCACTTACGGACACACCAAGACACACCAAGCTAGCGCATGATATATCAAAGTATAGCAAATAGGAGCTCAATATCACTGAAAGCAACAATAAAGAAAGCCTCTCCCTCTGGAATTCTGACCACATTTCACTGTCGGTATGAATACAGATGGGTAGAGGCACGACAAACTGGCGAGGTCTAGCGACGAACAAGTGAAGAATGTGTAAGAAAAACCCTACGGTACCAAGAAGACTGACCTGAGCAAGCTTAAATATATTCTTCTTCCTGTCTATGATTTGCACGCCTCCATTGGGCAGTAACGCGGCAATGTCTCCCGTATGAAACCAGCCTTCTCTGTCGATGGCACCTTCTGTCTCCTTTTCATTTCGGAAGTACCCCGCGAAAACAGTGCTGCCTCTGACGCAGAGTTCGCCCTTGGGGATCGGATCACGGATCGAGTACTTGTTCATGGTCTCGCTTACATCCAACAAGCAAAACTCCAAGGAAGGCAGCACGCCTCCGACTTGTCCTGGGTTGTTGTCATAAACATTCCACGTCAGAAAGGAAGCGCCCATTGTCTCCGTCATGCCGTAACCCTATTGCACATTCGCACATCGCCTTCGCAGCAGCGATAAGCGAAAAAGCGGGTTAGCTGTGCAGCAATGAAACGCCACCAATCCCAGTTAAAGCACTGTACAGGTACAAACACGAGCAAGTGTGTGTTAGCAGTCAAGGAAGAATAATTTTCTTGTAATTGACAAGAAATCAATATCATGTGCAGCAGTTTACTCATACAAGTTCACAACGGAATAATTCAAGTAGACGCCGTCGCAAGTGCTTCCAAACACGACCACTGAGTACTGTAGTTGCATTCCGTTGGCTAACGGCACTAGATACACTATGGAAGTGCAAGCGTACATCCGTACACTCACCGCTGCCTTCACAAATGCTTGTCAATCTATCAAACGTGAGTATTTCCTTACGGACAGTAAGCAAAGAAACAGAGTTAATACATGCAAAAAAAAAAGCGCAGGCCCAAGAAACGCTTAAGCAAGTGGTCCGAACATATATATGCCTTCGCGGCCCCCGTATTTCGCATGATTAAACGCTGCTTGTTCACTGAAATGCAACGAGCAGCAGGGAAAACACATGAAAATGCATATAGAGACACTGACCTCAACAATCCAACAGCAGAAAAAGGCCCGCATGCGCTCCAAGGTCTGGGGATCGAGTGGTGCGGATCCCGTTAGCATGATCCGCACCTGGCCCCCCATCAGGTTTTTGAATTTGTCAAATACAATCTGCAAATAACAGACCCTGAACCCTAAAGCTAAAAGTACAGCCCCCAAACCCGAAAGGTTCCAAATGCATAAGCGCATGGTTCAGAAGGAAACTCCTACAAAGAGGAAGAGGGGATAACACCTTCTATCAGCAGTCTATGCAGGCTAGTCAAACAAATTAGTGCCGTTGGGCACACACAGGGGCAGATGAGCAAAGAAACGAGGCAAGTGAAACGACTGAAGATAGCAAAACGAAACGCAGGGGATCGCGGACAAACACGGGGTGGGATAGCTATATGGCCAAACCACATAGCATCAAAACAATTACACGGCCGCTAGACAAACAAAACACCTGCAACAGATATCAATGCGCCGCCTTACCCTGTCCCACACAGGATGCTGCGGAACCCCTGACGTGCGCAGGCGTCGAATTTTAGCAGCCAACGCTGAAAAAAGAAGGACAAGCATGAACTACCCAAATATGCACTAAACCGAATCGTATTGATGGTAGACAAGCCTACAACTGAAGCGAGCGCGACAGGACCGACGAGCTCGAACGAGGCGAACTGACACAAAGCAAGCCAAGAGCACCAAGACAACGAATGCACAGTAACGAAACTATACAAAACACAATAACAAAACGAAAAGAAGAGCACAATGCTGAAGCTCTACAAATTACAGCGGCGAAGAGCTGCAGACGAGACAATTAAATACGCATATATACGCTAGGTGCATTGCGGGTGTATGCGCTGTGGAAATACGCACGCTTGATGAACGCACTTATGAACACAGTAAATAAACCCACAAGGAACAATTTCCATGCACATTCAGGAAACAGCAGCGGGGGAATGGTGGCAACGCCTCACCCTGCTGGAAGAGAGAACGAGCCAATAAGGATTTGCCCTGTAGACTGCTCGTCACTCTCTCTTCTATTCGCTGAAAAAGACGTGGGACGCTGCAGCGACAAACAGCGCAGGCCACAAATGCAGCAAGTGATGCTTTTGCGCCACCATCTCCAGCAAGTGCATACAGCCAGCCCTGCACTTGCGTCGACCTGGGCATAATCTACCTGGGCATAATTCTGTTTCTACAGGCTCAGCCTCACGGTTCCGAGGAACCCGTATAAAAAAAGAAAACGCTGCCTTTATCGCTTTCGATGAAGTGAGAACTAGCTCAAGCTCGTGTTCAAAATAAGCAAACGGATGCTTTTCTCCTCCTACCTACAGAAGACCGTCGGCTTTAACGCCTGGACGTCATCTAGAAGCTTGTGGGTGTCCTGCAAACGGACAGCTCAACAGCTCTACACGTCTGTCCGAACGTTAACAAAAACACTACATTTTGGAAGGACAGCATGAAGATGGATTGATGAACGTTAGCGTCAATGGAAAGCATCGCTTGAAGAGGACCAGGTCGCAGCGACAGGGACCCCAACACTCCGCTCAAATGCCCCATCTTCGTTTGGTTCTGCCTTCCATATGTCTTAGTGCTCTTTCCCCCTTCTGCTTGTCTGTGTTTCACTCTGTTGTTCTCCTTCCAATATGTGAAAAACAATTGCGCGCAAACGGCTCGAGCTGCAGGCCAAATCTCTCGCGCGGCAAATGCACGGGGCCCGCATGTGTTAAACAGCAAACTACAAAGTAATGCCAACATATCACATGTATACGTGATGCTGTGGAAGTACATAAAGCGTTCTAAATCTGGCTCTGAATGGCCTGCGTCTGAAGGAGAGGGATACATTATGCGTATGCATGCGTATGCTTATAACTATACATCATTTGCACGCTTATATATTTCATGACTCTAGTAGCTCACTCCGGAGTAAAAGCCAACCCTGCCACCGTAGCTGAAGAAGAGATTTTCACAGAAGCGTTCGTAGACGTGTGCCAACGGCAAGTAAGAAATGAGGCAGTCGGAAGAGTACAAATTGAGGCCAAACTCGCTTAGAGCTGTACATATACCAAGCACAACGGAAACACAACTTTATTAGTTGATTAATTAAATACCATAGATGTAACGCGTATGCCAAGCTAATTAAAAAGGCCACTCATGAAGGGGACCATCACGTACACCCACAAAACGACACCGCAGCAACAGGTACAGTATAGGCGAACGGGCGGCTAACGACGAGGAAAATGAAGAATACGCTACGCCCACGAATGCAATCAACAGGATCGCAGAAACACTTAGAAAAACGAAATACAGATGCACAAAGGGGGTGAAATGATATAAACGGAGGGTAAACAGGAAAGGAAGTGCATACATACAATGCCTCTAGCCATCGAAACATGTTTGACTCTGCTGCACGCGTTGCACAAACCACTAATTGGGCGAAAGAAACGAACTAGAACAAATTCGAGCAAGAAAACAAACACACCGCGCACATGGGAGCAAAATGGGAAGAGATAACGGGATAACCAACCGACAATATAACAAGAGCATTCAAAAACAAGACCAACAAAGCAGAAACAAAAAGCGTGTACAGGCCCAACAGACAAATAAACAAAAACAAATGCGCAAACGACGATACACATGAAAAACCACATGCGCACATAGCCAAAAGAAGAAATGAGGCGACAGTCAATACGTATGTAAGAGGCATAACAAGAGAAGGCACGGTGACCAGAACAACTACGCGCCTGCAGACGCATTACGGAGGAAACTGAAGACACGCAATGTGGTAGCAACAAGAAAGAGAGCAGCAAACGGCAATCAACAGACCCGAGAACGCAGACAAACAAACAAGCCCTAAGCCCTAAATGAGAAACAACGAGGTAACAACACAGCTGAGCAAAAAAACTCACGGCCTTCCACAGCTGTCGCGACAGCCGCCACGAAATTCCCGTGGGACATCATCACACCCTTCGGGCTGCCAGTCGTTCCTGGGCAACACATGAAATCCCCAAACCCTAAACCCTAAATCCTAAACCCTAGTCAAGAGGTCGGCTATATCCGAAGCCGCTAAAAGGCCATGCGGGGAGCGACTACCGGTGCTTGTTGAGGACAATGCAAACGGACGATTAGCTAGCTGTCCATGCCCATCTGAATAGTCAGATAGCCAGCTAGCTCAGGCTGCTGGCCACCGAGCCGACGGGCTCCCCATACGTCCGTCACTTTAGCCAGCCAACTACTCGGCTTGCTAGAAAGCCGGTCACCTAGCTCGTTGGCGAGCTAGCTGCGCGCATGTGGCCAGTAGCTAGCTTGACAGCTAGCTAGTTGGACGGCAAGACAACCGCGAAATTAACTTGCCTGAGGTGTAGCAAATGGTGTGCAGGGATTCCAACGTGGGCTGCACTTCGTCGGAGAGAGGCACCATGTTGGCTCTACCCTGGAACAGCACAGACACCGAAAACCATAAACCCTAAACTGCAGCAGTAAGGAGCTGACGGATGATGTGCACATCTGCAGAAGCTGAAAGGTCTGCGGCTTTTACAGTTGACGTGTCTGAATTCGGTCCTGATGTTTCCACTGGGGTTTAGGGCTCAAGCTCTGCCATACCAGCTCAAGAAGTTCTTCCCATGCCATAAGGCGGAGGTTTAATGCCTTTGCCCTCTCTTTCTGTTCACCTGAGACTTCGTCTAAGGTGACAACACATTCTAAAACAATATCGTGTTGCTGCTCCTCCTCCTCCCGCCGCTGCTCCTGTTGCTGCTGCTGCTGCGCCTCCCCGTGCTGCTCCTTCCGTTGAAGGGCATCAAGCAGTTTCACCAAGCAATCTCCGTCGCTTACAACTGTCTTCATCTGCGTCTCCCCTAAGATGAAGCGCGTACTGTGGGGCCCCAGGGTGTCATACAGCGGCACCACCGTCACGCCGTATGCATTGGCTGCCCACAAGCAGAAACCCAAAAATACTAAGAATTAAGCTACCCAAGTGCATGTAAACATATACATGCAACATAATTGTATGGCTACGTGCTAAGAGCATGAATGGATCTAGACTTAACATATAAAAACCGCCATGCGTTAGATACACAAATACGAAAATATACACGTGTTACAGAGTGTACGGTCCCGCTTGCGGAGCAACAGGCAAATCGGAAGAGCAACAGCAACATCTTGCTGGGATAGGGTTAAGGATTTGGATTTGGGAGGGGGGGGGTTGGAAGGCGAGGGAGAACTGACATGCATGTTCTGTGATGATCCACTCCTCTCTATTTCTTGCAAATATGCCTATACACCTCGCCGACAGCTTCTGGCCATCGGGCTGCTCAAAATTGCGTAGAGGGACAAGGTCTCCATTCAAAAGGCCGCTTCCCGCTTCTAGCGCCAGGCGCTCCACCTGCGCGCGCCCAGAGTGTACGTACTCCTCAGGTGAAGAGCAGACATTCCCGCAACACCGTTCAAAAAAAAGTCGAAAGCAGGAAGCAGAGGCACTTGCAAGCAGCAACAAAAATTTGATACATATTTATGAGCAAGGGCCGGGGAAAACAACGACAGGCACGGAGGAAGCGAACGACATAACACATCGATGCAGCCGATAGTACGTAGACAGTACCACCCTACGCAACTCCTTAGAAGCAACGGCTACACAGATATAAACTCCGACGCGAAACAAATGCAAATATGAGAGGAGACAAATTTAACGGCAGTGCATGACACCGAAATCAGATGGACAGACATAACTGACACTCGGAGGAAAGGCAAGCGGCGGAAAAGGGAGAGAAAGGAAAGTATAGGAACACTCGAGGACAGGGGGGAAAAGCCAAGGAAGAAATTCTGGCTTGAAGATGACACACAAATCCGGCAAAAAAAAGCGGGGGTGCGTGGCACAGAGACAAGACTGTAGACGCTTCACAAAACAAGCCGAACTAAACGTTGCTCATCTTAATGAACAAATATATATATATATTTCTGTTCGCCCTTTGTAGATATTAAATACCTCTCTGTACGTCTTCCACACATACTCTCCCTTGCGACCATCAGGCATTACAACTCGCGTGCCAAGGCAAGGACCTTCAGCCGACTTTCCCACTCCCATTTGAAATAGTTCCCACCTATGCACAGACCCCGATGTATGGACACCTTAGCTGTACACACATCTCAGATGTACAGGCACCTCATATGGGCGCTCATCCTCGATGCTGTGCGGACGCCTCAAATGCACAAACATCTCAAATGCACAGAAGCATAGTGTATTCACACTTGAGATGCCTGTACTAAAATGGGTACGGATACTTGAGATATCTGCCACTGTGAAACACCATAGGCTTTGCAGCCTGAGCTCCAGGTACACCACAGCTCGTTGGCTGTGCATGCAACTCGCAGCAGACCAGTCCACAACCACCCACAGCCAGTGTACGGATGTATTAAACAGATCTGAAGTGCAACTCTCATGGTTCCATCCACTTTCTGCTGCCGCTGCAGACACCTCCCAAAGCGCTGCAACTGTATTTCTCACGCATTTTTGACCGGGTTTGTTGAAAAATTGGAGCCGAGGCGGTCCAAAGCGGAGTAGTGTCGCCGCGGCGCTGTGCGATCAGCTGTATGTACAGGCCGCAACACAAACAACAGCAGCAGCTGAAGTGTCAAGGGGCTGCATTGGCTTGCCAACATGTCGCGTACACGCATGCACGCATGAAAGTGCAATGACAATAATGTATCAACAGGCAAACAACAACATCCCGGCTTGCATGCATGTCGCTGCAGCCAGCTGAACGGAGCAGAGAATGGAGAGCATGAAAAAGGAATCAGCCAAAAAGGACGGCGGAAACAGCGCCTGCAATATAACTACCGCTTGGGGGAGGTACTACGGTTCAACAGAATGCAAGGCGTGTAATGAAGAAGACAGGCAACGTAAACACGAGGGACAGCAACAAACGCACCAAGACGCAAACCAGACAACAGAGAAGAAGAAATACACGACAAAAACAAAACGAATGAACACTGAAATTCAGAAAAGCAAGCCCACGTACCCTTGGCTTCTGCTCCGGGCACAACGACAGAGTACTGGACTTCCTTAGCAGAGGACACAGCCGCCCCCATCTCCGCAGGGGCCGCTACAAACAAATAAACGATGAAGAAAATAGAAGAGAGGGATACTGCAATAAACTCAAACACAACGTACAAGAAAAGAAAGCAACTGCAATAGTAGCGTGGATGCATACAGAAGTGCCTCTGCATCCCTACAGAGTTTCGCCGCAGAACTACTAACGCCTGTCCCAATTTGTGTTTCCTAGGCAAATGTACCTACATGTAGATATATGTAGATCTATATATATGTATACACGAGCTATATATATATATGCATGTACACACACATACACGAGCAGAGCAGCCTATCCTGATGTGCAGCACAAAGAAAAAGCCGCGGCAGGCAGGCTATGCTGCTAGAGGAGCTGGGCTAAGAATCAAAGCAAATAGAAACAAAAAGGGGGATACTATACATACGGGGTAATTAGGGGCCCTCGGATAATTGAAACGGGGCCCCAACCGGGGGGGTCTGCAAAGACAGCTGTTGTAAGACGTGGCTGTAGAAGCGGCTGTGCCGCTGCTTCTGCTGCTGTCGCTAGATGTTGCTCCTGCTGCTTCTGCTGCGGCTGACCTTGCTGCGGTTGTTGCTGCTGTTTATTGTGCTGCAGCTACGGTTCTTCCTGCTGCAGCTGTTGCTGCAGCTCTTGTGGCTGGAGCTGCCGCTGGCGCCGCAGCTGACGCTGCAGCTGTGACGGTCGTAGCAGGAGTGAGGGAGGGGGGCTCCGCTGCATGCGGAGCAAAAGAGTTGAAGTGAATGTGAGAACGAGGCCTCAAAAGAAGAGAGAAGGAACGAAAGACACGGGAGGCAAGGGGCGTCCTAGTAAGGCGGGGGGAGGCGAGGAGCAAAGACGGGCATAGCAATGAGCAGAAGAGAACTAAAGCAATAAAAGCAGCGAAACAACGCAAATTAACTATACTTTTTCCGATCTACTCACCAAAGTATACACAGACAGCTGTTGCCGAGGCCAAACAGCCCCGCTTAGACCCCATGGACACAGAGCAATGGCAACCGGTGCAGCAGCGTATATAGACTTCAGTACCAACTTACTTTTAATATTGAGTCAAGCGCGGGAAACAAATGATTCGATCCTTTTTTTCTTTAGCTCCCTCACTTCCAGCTCACGCGTGCCCCGCTCTGCGCCCTACCCATGGACTGAAATAACAGAAGACGGAGGGATTTTGAGTGCCTAATTGTTCATTGGGGAGAATATGAAATACACCTTTATGAATATTTTTATATAAATTACGCATTATATTAGAGTTTCAAGTGTCTCTTCCACATAGCAAGAAGCAAGGGCGTAGTGCGTTGTTATCTGTTCATTGATATACGCCCAGTTCCTTGTTTTCTCTATTGATTTCCTTCGTCTCTGCAGTGTTTCGTGCATCAAGTGTCAAGGTTGAGGAAGCAGTAAAGACACGGGACAAACCATTGGTCATCTGCAGCCGCATGCAATGAAGTGAAGCAATAAGTTGAGCTCGTTCGCCGTCTTGTTCGGTTCCATCTCTCTTCTTTTCCTATTTCTCTTGCCGGCTCCATTCACCTGTGTGGGATTCAACTGCAAAGGCGGATACCTCGCAGACTGCAGTGTACCAACACTCTGCTGCTTCACCGTAAGCGTGAGATAATACTTCACATGGGAAATGTACCTATACCTGGGGCCCATGTGTCCCAGGAGCACTTTCCTAACTGTACCCCTGCAGTTTAAGGTAGCCGCCTGTAGCTAGCCAGCTAGCCAGGCTGCGACAGTCGTTCTGTACTACCATTCAGCCTCGCTGTCCCCCTCCCCGTTCTACCATTCCTTGGCAACGCGTACACCTGGGAATATTGGTCTTTGCCTCTACGTGCAGTGAATGCATCATTAACTAAATAGCCATTTAGCTGGTTAGCCCTACTTCCGTCTAATGTGCTTAGAGGTGTCGGTAGATGGGAGGTGGTATTCTAGTAAGCATATCCACTGCCCCTGTGCTGTGCTTTCTAACGAAGAAAGATATAAATAATAATTCATAAAAAGCCAAAGCCGGTCTGACGTTGATAGCTCAGCGCGTTGCCAACAACACCCATCCCTCGATTTGGGGTGTTTGCGTGCTTACACCTGAGACGAGCCCGCCTACTCCTCCTTAAGTGTTTAAAAATATCGCTGCACTTATTCTTTACTATTTTTATTATCCGCATCTCTCCACCGTGGAGCTGAAGCCAAGACGAAACGTAAGCAAGTCCTACTCCTTGTGGCGCGGCTGTCTGTCTCTTCATCTATCTGCGTACTTCCGCAGTAAACAAACAAATGGATCTGCAAACATTGTCGCAATTCTACACCTAGAGCCGAAGTGCACCAAGCAACCTGCCGCCTCTGTTTCTCCCCCCCAAAAAACAGCATCT
This sequence comes from Eimeria brunetti, assembly GCA_000499725.1. Lineage (NCBI taxonomy): Eukaryota > Apicomplexa > Conoidasida > Eucoccidiorida > Eimeriidae > Eimeria > Eimeria brunetti. The sequence continues at coordinate 10,321 of HG712164.1, read as the reverse complement.
GCACGGGCTCCCCAACCCTCGCATGCTGCATGCAGCACCATTCGTATAGTTCCTGCCACTGCAGCTCTTCCTTGTTTTGGTTCTGCTGTTGTTGCTGCTGTACGGTTCGTAGTATGTGTGGTGGATGCCGGATCCGTTGGTTTTATGGAGTTGCTGTTCAGTCGTCATCGTCTTTCTTTTTGCTTTTCTTTTTTGGCGGGTTTAGAACATCTCTTTCATCGGGCCCTAAGACGTTCTGATCGGAGGGTTTAAGGCCGGTCCTTGCCTCAAACTGCATGCGAGTGAGCCTCGCGTCTGCAAGTTTCTGTTTTTTCTTGCTCTGCCTCCTCATGAGCCATGCCAGAAGCGCTGCCGCACCCCCCACCAGTGCAACTGTACCTGCCCCTCGCACCAGCCGCGCTGCTGCTGGGTTCTCAGCAACCCCTCCCGCGTTCTCATGGGCCTTTCCAAACCCTGCGAGGCCCGCAGCCACGGTCCCCCCGATGCCGCCCACGATGCCTAGCCGCTCCCACCATTCCTTTTGCCTCCCCGCACGCATGAACTTCTCGTATTCATTCTTCCCTGCATACAGCATACATGCATAAATCCAATCGCAAGTCAAACAAAGCAGCAAGTTGAAAGGAACGATGGAGGTTTAGATAGGGCAGCGCTAATGGATATCTGGTGCCCTCAAATTGGTTTTGTAAACTAATGGCCATTTCATTGCCTGCAAACATATGCTAACAAACAACACAGCCACAAACAGAAACGTAGAGCAAATATTAAAAAGGGCAGAGAAGCTGTTGGGTGCGTTAACATACACAAGTCGGTCTCCTCCAGCTCCTGAGGTGTATAGGCCGCCACTTCCTCCTCCTGCTTCTTCTTGACTGAAAATTCAACATAGGTATACACATGCAGACATCTAAATGAAGAAAACAAACCGACTAACTGCTGCACTAACATAATACTCTGAATATAGCGGCAATGCATGCAGACGCCTCCCTTGACGATACCAAAGCAGAAACGCAGAAGCAGCAGAAACAGCACTACCACAATCACCAACAGCCATGCGCCTAAACCTGCGAGTGATCTAGCCGTTGCATGCAGAAGGAAGCAGCATTTCCAGCAGTAGCACGGACACTGCACCACCATTGGTCTGGCCCAGCCTCACTTTGTTGCTGTTTGTACTCTTTGCTCTCATTAAGCAGGCTTTTAATATCCAACTTGAGTTGCTCCAGCTTTTCCTTTTCTTTCTGAAGGTCCTCGGGAGATTTTGCCTTCTCTAGTTTCGCTGCTGCTTCATCTCGCGCTGCCTTCGTGGCCGCTAGTCTGGCCGCTTCTGCCACATCTTGGGCAATCTGGAGTGTACATGCACCCCAGAAAAGGCCTATGATGGCAGCAAAAGATAAACGCCCCTTCAACAACTTCATCTGAGTTGAAAAATAACACAATCAGCGGCGCGGTGACACCGCAGGCCAGGCCGCCGTACGATTCTTCCCCCGAAGCCGGCGGGTCCAGCAGCCGATCCGCTGCTTTCCTTCTGTTTACCAATGAAAAACAAAAAATAATAACTTTCAGAAGAAAAGGTGCAATAATGCAACGCAACTGAACCAGTCGCCCTGCAGTATCGACGCCCTGTACGTACACCTCGACCGCGGCTCGAGGAGTCTGGCTCTATTGCTTCGTTGCGAGCGGAAAACCCCACGCCCCTCTCCCTGCTGCGCTTTAGAGCGATAACCGGCGAGTAAAAAGGTTTAAATACTATTAATATTCATTTTATTGCTTTCATTCCATTTTATCAGTCCACAGGATCGGTCTTGCTAGATACACGGAAGAGAGGGAGCAGCTCGTGCCTGCTGCAGCTGTTGGGGCCCTGGGGCCACACCAGCCGCAACAGCACGGGAAAGGCTGCCGTGGGGGCGCGACTAGAGTTTGAAAGGGTTTGTAAATTTGCAGCAGACTGTTCTTCTTCTCTCTGTTTGCTGCTGTGCCTTTTGTGCGTTTTATTAAGAGGCCGGCTGCTTCTTTTTCGCATTCGTTTGCGGAAGCCTTTCGCCTGCTCGGGCTCCCTCTGTAGGCGCCCCCCCCCACACGGAGATCTCCTTCGTACTCTGGCAATATATCATTCACAATGGCAGTAAGTGTTTCTGTTGGTGAATTTTTTGTTTTTTTCTCCTTTTGGCACGATGTTCATTACCGATGTTGAAGCCAGAGCTCGTTGCCACGCAGACGCGCCTTAAGTGTTCTGTGGGGCGCAGCGTGATGCGAACCGCATGAAGAAAGGGCTTCTACCTTTGAAGTGCATGTATACACCATTCTTTGTAAAACAAACAATTTCGAACAGCACGAAACGGCACGTTCTGTGGCATTTAGTCTCTACTTGTGCCCCCCGTATACCGAACTGTGAATAGTAAGGGGGCGGTTTGCAAGTGTCTGTCTGCAGAAAGCGAAGGTGGCACAACCTGTGGCGAGCGACGACTCGTCTTTGTCTTCAAGTGAAGAAGAAGTGCAGCCGAAGAAGACCGTAGCTTCAAAGGCAAGTGCAGCATCCATAAAGAAGAAAGCCGTTGCCCCTCCGAGCTCTTCGGATGACAGCTCTGACGAGGATCAGCCCAGCGCTACTGTCGTAAAGAAGGCAGCAGCAGCCAAAAACAATAATGCAGCAAAAGGGCTTGCTGCAAAGGCTCAGTCAACTGCGCAGGATTCATCCGATTCAAGCTCGGAAGATGAAGCCCGTACGCTACACTGCCACACTGTTGGGGTGTATGCACGTACACCTCAGAGCAAAGGTTACGGTTTCGTTCATAAGTTGTTGAGTTCGTATGCTAGATGACGTTGTTGTGCACCGCCTTTATGGGCGTTTCCCGACATGATGAATATTATTTTGCTACTGTTGACCCAAAAAGGGGTTGATATTTTTTCCACCAAGATCTCTGATTCGAGGGAAACGCCTGGCGAGTGGATGGCATCTATTCCTCCACACGCGTGTCGCATTTTTTGTCGCATATATATCTTTCTGCCTTTTCTCTTGTGTATCAAGGACAGAGGTCACATTTACCCTTCATGAATGATATATTCGTTGCATTTGTTTCTGCGTTTCCTTTCTGCAGCGGCGCCGAAGAAGGGCCATACCGCTGGAAAAGCTGCAGCTCTCCAGAAGGCCGCGGCTCAGGATTCCGACTCTGACGATTCGTCTGAAAACGAGCCCCCAGCTAAGAAGCCCGTGCAGAAGGCAAAGGTAACAGCAGCTGCAACGCAGAAGAAAGCAGCGCCCCCCGCATCTTCAGACTCAGACTCCTCGGAGGAGGAGCGGCACCCTGCCAAGAAAGCACCACCACCAGCCAAGGGGAAGTCAGCAGCACCAGCCCAAAAGAAGGCGCCTGTGTCGAAGGACTCAGACTCCGACGACTCCTCCTCTGATGAGGATGCCGCGCCTCCACCTAAGAAGGCAGCCCCCCCAGCCAAAACAAATGCAGCTCAGAAGAAAGCAGCAGTACCTTCTTCCGACTCCGATGATTCTTCGTCTGAGGAAGAGGCGGCTCCTCCCGCTAAGAAACCAGCGCCAAAGGCTAAGGCGGCACCTCCAGCAACGCAGAAGAAAGCAGCAGCTGCAGCCCAAGACTCTGACTCAGATGACTCGTCATCCGAGGAAGACGTGCCCCCACCCAAGAAGCCGGCAGTAGCAGCAGCAACTAAGGGCAAGCCCGCAGTGACAGCAGCAGCTCAGAAGAAGGCAGCACCAGCGCAGGACTCTGACTCCGACGAATCCTCATCCGAGGAAGAAGCTACTCCTGCACCAAAGAAACCCGCGCCAAAGGCAGCACCTGCTGCACAGAAGAAAGCAGCAGCAGCAGCAATGTCGGAAGACTCAGACGACTCTTCTTCAGAGGAAGAGGCGCCCCCAGCGAAGAAGCCTACAGCAGCCGTAGCCAAGGGCAAGCCTGCAGCAGCCCCTAAGAAGCAGCCAGTGCAGGAGGACTCGGACTCCGATGACGACTCCTCTTCGGAAGAAGAGGCAGCGCCTCCCGCGAAGAAACCCGCTCCTAAGGCTAAAGCAGCACCAGCAGTACAGAAGAAGGCAGCAGCAGCAGCTCAGGATTCAGATTCAGATGACTCTTCAGAAGAGGACAGCGCCCCTCCTTCAAAGAAAGCAGCAGCAGCCCCCAAGGGGAAGGCCGCAGCAGCCGCTCAGGACTCGTCTTCCGATGAGTCAGAGGAGGAAGAGGAAGAACAAGAGGAGCCTCCTAAGAAGGCAGCAGCTCAGAAGAAGGGAAAGGCTACAGGTGGCAGCATGGAGGTGGACGGAGCCTCGAAAAAGAGGAAGCAATCAGAGACACAGAACGGCCAGCAGCAGGGCCCCAAGAAGAAGCTGCAACTCACAGATCAATCCGCTGCTGCTCGCATGCGCTCCGAAATCTTCTGCGGCGGCCTTCCGTACTCCGTCACAGAAGTAAGCCCCCAGTGCATGCATGCTGCTGCAGTTATGCAGCAGTCTGTCGACATAGCCTCGAGGGGCCACGCAGGCTCCAGCGGGAGGCGTCATGTTGCTGCAACAACAGCAATAGATTTCGTCCTCCCTCCATTTGACCTGCAAAAATCCGAGACGCCAGTTTGACCCGCAGCGGACCTCTTGTGCCGCTGCGGGATAGGAGGCTCTAAAAAAGACAATTTGTTTGCATGTGTGTATGCAGCAGAGCGTGCTTGCTTCTTCCATTTTGTATATATAGGGTAGCGTGGCGTCCCCATTTTCATACTTTCTTTGTGTGCTTTTGTCTATCTCTTCTTCAGGAACAGCTGAAGGATTTGTTTGAATCGGACTGCGGCCCAACGACTCGCATTAAGATTTTGGAGGGGAAAGGAATAGCCTTCATAACTTTCGCGACGGAAGAGGCAGCAGCAAAGGCGGTTGAGTTTAACCAGACAGAATACGAGGGCCGCACGCTGCGCATTAATCTCTCGGCCGATAGGCAGCAGCAGCAGCAGCAAGGGGATCGCAAACATGAAGGAAAGAACGGAGCACCCAGAGATGACAGACCAAAGGCCGATCCGTCCAACCAAATCGTCTTGAGGAATCTGAGCTTCGATACAACAGAGGATACCCTAAGAGAAACTTTCGGAGAATGCGGTGAGTGAAAGCCACCATTTGTCTAAAAAGTGTATGTATATATAATAAAATATTTGAGTACACGACGAATATCTTCATTATTCTGTTTCATCCCTTTGTGTCCGAATGTGAATTTCAGGAGAAATCCGGGCTGTTCGTATCCCAGTCTTTGAAGACAGCGGGAAGCCCCGCGGGCAGGCCTTTCTGGAGTTTGACTCGGTGGACTCGGCGACGAAAGCGCTGGAGTTCAATAACACTGAGCTCGACGGCCGCACTATCTGGGTGGCCTATGCCCTGCCTCGCGGCGCAGTCGGAGACAGAGGCGGAAGAGGCGGCAGAGGCGGCAGAGGCGGGGCTGCAGGAGGCCGCGGCGGGGGCCGTGGTAAGTTGCTGCCTTCTTGCCGGAGATGATCATCGTGTGCATGCATTGAACAGTGGTGATGCGTTGCATTAGGGCTAGAACGAGCTGCGCTGTAGATGTGTGAATGCGGGGTTGAAAGTAGCAGAGGTGCTGCGGCATCTGCACCTATGGTGCATGAGCGTCTGCTGCTGGTGTTGGTGCTGCATTCGTGCAGGTGGAGGCCGTGGAGGGTTCCGAGGCGGCCGGGGAGGCGGATCGTCTTCTGCAAAGGCCGCAAATGCGGGGAATGTACAGGAATTCCAAGGGAAGAAAACGACATTTGAGGATAGCGACTGAGGTGTTGCCCCTTCCC
>HG712152.1:19039-43423 GCA_000499725.1 Eimeria brunetti | reverse complement strand
TGTGTGTGGGTGTGTGTGTGTGTGGGTTGGTGGGTGGGTGTGGGTATGGGCGTGGCTGTGGGTGTGTGTGGGTGTGGGTGTGGGTGTGCTTGGGTGTTAGTGATGTCAGTTGGAAGTCGGATACCTGCAAACAGTTTTCAGTTTTCAGCAACGTGTTTAGTATATGCAATCCCAGAGGGCGCTGTATGTGGCATATGCCCTACGTGAAGGCCTCTTCTCTTAAGGGTTGCCATCCATTGGTGGGGGTACGTGACAGATTCTGTTGAGCCGTGCTTGCTATGCTCTTGGACTAGTGCATTGGAGGGGCACATGAAAACAGATGCAGTGCGCTAGCATTCGCTAAGATAGGTGTAAATACACGCGAGACACTGACATCAGGCCATATTGCAGACCCCAGGACGGCCGGAAGGATAAAACAATTGCACGGCTTCGTCCCGCTTGTTTAGTTCCGATTGATATCTCTTTTCACTATAACCTCCATCATATCCAAGAGTTGATTCATGCGCCTTCCGAGGCCTTCCACAACGGTTCCCGTCCTATGTATCAACTGGTACACTTCTTGTTGTTGTATTCCCAGAGTGCGTTGCAACTCTACAGCTTCCGTGTTGCCTCCCAAACTGTCGGCGCCGCTAGCCGTCTCAGTTGTAGAAGTCCCCCCACGCCTTTCTATGTCTGCTTGTGCAACAGAAGTCCCCCCACGTTCTGCTGTGTCGGCTTGTGCAGCAGAAGTCCCCCCACGGTCTGCTGTGTCTGCTTGTGCAGGGGGAAGCTCGGCGGAGTCCTTGTCTTCTTCCGAAGCGTCTTGCAGATTGTCGCTTGAGGCTGGCTCGACGCCGTGCTCACTCTGCCCTTCGGCAGAACCCTCCCCCCGTCCTGCTTCCCTTGGCTCACCAAAAGGAGGGCGAAATCCAGGGCCGCACAAGAGATGGAGGAGAATTTCGGCGTTTTGTCTGTTCTCTTCTAATGCTTCACGTGTCGGTGTCGAGGAGCTGTGCGCAGTGTTCGCAGAAGGGCGGGATGGAGAGGTAACCGTGTCCCAAAACATCTGCGCAGCCCCAGCATTTGCAGGATCGCGCAGCACCCTGAACGCATACGGGATTTCGTATGTCGTGACCCCCTCTGACGCTTGACTTGGAGGGGTCAGGGGGTCACGCGTGGTGCTTGCTGGGGGATGGGATTCGTCGGAATCGCCGTCGCGCCGGGTTGCATGCATAGGCGGAGCAGACTGGTGATGCAGACGGAGCTCATCCGCGCCCTGAGGCCTCGTCAAGGGGCCTTCGACGGGAAGTGCCATTTCTGAGACAAGTAAAACAAGGCGATGCAAGTATTTAAAAGAGATATTCTCCCAAACGTACATGCAAATGACTCAAGACATCAAGCTGTGGGTTTCTCAGTTGTTTACCCTTTTCCCGTCCCTGGTTATCCGTGTCTCGGCACATGCAGTAGAGATCTAGGGCTATTAGGGAAGCCCTCGCCTACCTCTCCCGAGTGTTGGGGGGCCGAGGACAGTCTGAAGGGAAGTCGTTGCTGCAGTGTTTTCCTCTGCGCTGTTGAGTTCAGCTGGGGGGCGATGGGCTTGCTGCTGCTCGGCGGGGCTGGAAGATTGTGCGTCCTCTTGGTGGGACATGGGTGAAAGGTGGTTGTAGTGAGGGGGCTGCTGCTCCAGCTGCTGTGGTCGCTCCTGCTCCTCTCTCTGTCGCGCCGCTGCATGCTGCTGTAGGTGAGTGTCGTCTGACGGGGCCCCCCGAGGGTCCTCGCTGCTGGCGCCTTCGTGTTCTAGGGCCCACGGACTACTAGGGAGCCTAGAAGGGAAGCCTTCGGAAGGGACAAAATTGTGAGGCGGTGCTCGAGAATGCAAAGCAAACAGGCTACCGGATGGGAGCTCTTGTTCGCTTAAGCGGTCGTTCAACGCATTTTCCTGCCTCAAAGGTGTCTCCGTGGAGTTTGTCTCTGCGTGCCGTGTGCCGTTTGATCCTGTGTCTCCAGCCGCTACTGCGTCTCTAGCGTTGGCTTCAGCGCCTGGTTCACCTTGTAAATCAACGTCGAAATCAGCTTCTGATTCGCTTTCGGATTCACTGTCTCCTTCGCTGTCGGATACGTCGCCGAATACGGCGACCTCTTGAATGTCCAATACAACGTTAGCCAGAGAGTCCGACCCAGCGAATGGTGCAAGACCGGGGGCTTCACCGGGTGCAGAGCAGGATACGCCCTCTAAATCGTCGTCCAAAGGACCCTCCGATGTTTCCATTGTGTCATCCGATGAAACATCTGTTGCCGACCCCCATGTGGTTTCCGACTCAGTTTCAGATCCGAAATCTATGGAAAGCTCTTCACCACCGAACGGCGCATCGTCTGACGCCGTTTCCCACCCATTGTATTGTTCAGGCTCATCCCTATTGTTCGCTTCAGCAGCGGCTCCAGCAGCCACTGCTGCGTCTGTATGGGCGCCCGTCCTCATCTGCTGCATTTCATACCTATGCGCTGAGACCTCACCAGTCTCTGGCGGAAGTGTCTGCGCTTCGCTCAAATTCGTGACCCTCCCTCTGTGTCCTAGATATGCCAAGTGGGGTACTGAATTCCAGTCCAGTTCAGACAGCGATATTGCGCAAAATGAACCTGGTCGTTGAGCTGGGGCGCTGGCGGCAAAATTGGTTGCCAGCGGACCTCTCCCATTCGCTCGGGCCAGCAGGTTTCTCCTCTGAGCTGCTGCCTCAAAAGACGCAACAGTAGGCCCTCCGCCCACTCTCTGTCCCTCAGTGTCGCCTCCAGAAGAAGGGAGATTTGCATCCATAGGCGCTATATTCTCATTCTCACCTCTACGGCCCTCTTGACCTTCGGAAGCGGGGTCCACCGTTGCTGTGGGGGGAGGGACTGTGGACGGGCTTCGTCCAGACGACCGCAGGCTGGTCAGGCGCTGCTCCTCTGTCGCTAACGGGTGGGTAGCTCCTGACTGCTGCAGGAACTGTTGCGTGTGACTGCTACTGCCGTTACTGCCGCTGCTTCTGGAGCTGCTGCTGATTCGCCCTGGGGTTCTCATCTGTTCAGCCATGGGCTCTGCCTCAAGTGCGGTGGCAGCCCCGCCTCTGCTACGACGGCTATCGGAGTCTGGAAAGAAGAGAAAGCGATTTGCAGGAAGGGTTCCTCCGCCTGGCTGAAGCGCGGTGGAGGGCTCCCTGGGCTCTCCATCAGATGCCACAGCTACGGTGTGCTCCAGGCATACCCCCAAAATTATATTGTTCAGGAATGCCGAAGGCGCAAGCGCCTGTCTCCTCTCCAGCATCGGGTCTATGCGTCGGGTCGATTGAATGGCCTGCAGTAACGCATTTCACCAAATACAGAGCGTGTAAATGTTCCCGGTGATAGCACAACGGGCCCCTGTATTTGCGGAAGTTTTGTCGGTCCCCGAGTAGCTCGCTGCAGCGCAGCTGCTTTAATAACAGCACAATGAATGGTAAGGAAACATAATATGAAGTTTAGGCTAGGGTTTCGAATAACCAAGATGAAGAACAAAGGATAAAACAAACGATGCAAAGTACTGCAGGCCCTGAGGTTCGCCGCCTGGGCCTCAACTCAGACAGCTCTCAAGGGTCCACTTAACTGCTCTGCCCGTTCTGAATCTGACGTGAAGTTAGCTTCCTGTGGGTGCAGGAGAGGGACGCATTCTCACCCTGCGCAGCAGTTGCTCCACTACAAGGGACGACTGGCGGTTGGGAAAGCCGTAGGCACCAAGAAGTTGCTGCCAGTTGCTGTCCGTAACCTCTACTGCAGATGTTACAGCTTCACGCCTGCCGGTTAAAAAGTTTTCCAAGTCTGACAGTCCTCCGCCTCTTGACAGTTCGAATCCATTGGGACCGACGGGATGCTGGGAAGGAGACAGTGTGGACCCTTGTACTCTCGTGGGACGATTGAGTGACAACTCCTCCCTGTGTGCCCCAAATTGTCGGCTTTCTTCAGATGCTGCAATAGGAGGATCTTCGTGCCTCCCAGGGTGGAGCTGGGGAGCACTTGGGGTGATGACGGTTTCCGGCCTATGGGCACGAACAGAAAGAAGTGCCAGCTCCATGCCCACTTGCATGCTCAGCGGGCAAAGGGTGGAAACCGGGGGGGAACCAGGCGGATAGGTCCCCGCGGGCCCTAGGTTCATCCCATTTGCAAGTGTCCGAATGCGGCCGAAGCGCGAAGAGTCGTTAGAAAGGTTGTCCATTGTAGACAACTTCTGCAGCTCTAACTATGTCGGCACTGATGGATCCTCTCAGATACTAAATTGAGAAATTGAGACGGAGAAAGAGGTTGGACAAAGGTGCGACGTAATCGGGCTTTCTCAGTGCTTCTTGAGAACAGCAAGCCGGGGTGACCACGCGGCAGTAGGGCCGTCCTCCGGGCTTCCTCCTTAATAGTTGGTCAGGGCAAGTAACAAGCACTCAAATTGGACCTTTATCAGCCTAACACATACAGAGTGAAAATGAAGCCTGGCAGGAGCGGAAACAGCTGGCTCAAACCCGAACTTGAATCAGCGATTGGCGATGACAGCCTCGGTAACGCTAGTTGGCGGGGATGGCTCTTCCCTTCGCACACACTTCAGAATATAGAACAATATATGCTTAATATCGATACTTAAGCAAAATAACAAGAATTTAAAGTATATCGGCCTTTAACTGCTTGAAGTGCCAACGAAGGGCGAGGCCTGAACCTCCGGCAATCGCGGCCGATCGAGCCGGTGACCAGACAGCCAATGGTGTGTTGGAGCAGAGCGAAGAACAAGACGAACTTTAGGGGACATCATGCCTAATTTTGCAGTTGAGGTGTCGGTTATAAGCAGTTTCATGTTTATTTAAACTTAGTTGTGTTATTTTCAAGCGTCAACATGCTGCCACACTGTCCATGAGGTGCCCGTAGTAAATGCGTAGTTTAGAGCAGGCAGACACGAAGGGAACCCGATGTGGTGAACCCCCAAAGTTTTTATACACTTAATTTTATTCACATATGTTCTATTTAACATTTAGAAGCTCCATGAGGCTGGAAACGCGTGGGGCCAATCCTAGACTCGTCCACCGCGCTTAGCGTGGCAGCGCACGCGCGTCAGCTACTCGCAGGCGCCAAAAAAAAAGTGTCCCTGCGTCTCTCGGATATCGTAGTAACCAGCGTTTATTTTCTGCAGGCTTCGCTTGTATGCCGCTGTAGGTTAGAACACCTCAGGGCAGGCAGGATAAGTGGGCGCAAAAGGCGAGGGCGCGGTAAGCACGCGCCAACGAAAAGTGGAGTGACACACCTTGTGGTGAGACAATGGGATTTACTTAGGGCTTAAATTTTCCAACGCAGCAGAAGAACAACATGCGCCTTGTGGGAATATGCAGCCAGCTGTAGACTAAGTACAATGCCCAGACCTCGCGACGACTGAGACAATTTTGGCATAATGAAAGGTAGAACTCCTGATGCGACGCCTGGCAGCCTCCCTCCCTAGAAACTGATATGCTGTAGAGTACAAGACTATGTGCACGAAATTGAGTTACAGAGAAGGACCTCAACTGTAAATACACTCAGTTCTAAAGGCCTCTACGCAGATTGTGCTATAAGCAGGTGCTAGACTCCGTTCTAAAGGCCTCTACACAGATTGTGCTATAAGCAGGTGCTTCAGATTTCCAAGAAAGTTCGTCAAGGGAAGTCTGTACGATGTTTTGAGAAGGCTCTGTCCCTGTACCACTTTACCATGAAAATGGCAGTCAAGACATGCAGTGGACACAGCACAGCTTCTAAACGTTTCGCTGTAGCGCAGTCAGCGGTCGCAGCCTGCCAGGGCGACCGCCATCGATGCGGGGAGTCGGATACCTACTCTTTCTACTGCAATGACACTGAGAGAACTCAATGTTTAAGTATCCAACCATGGGCAGAGGCTCTACTGCTCGTCTGTATTCTCGCCTCTGAAAGCGACGAGGGCACAAATGCATGCATAGCACCGGCACCGCCGGCAGCGTAATCAGTGAGCTGGACTTGACAGAATCGCTGCGCTGCGCTCTAAACACTCACCGCAGCAGTGCCATCCCTTTAGATGAAATGCAGCTAGTTACGAGTCAAGTGGCTGCAGCCCGCCAGTGGCGCATCGGGGCTTTCTGGGAGAATACAACGGGCGCCGTGTGCTCGTCTTCGCGGTTGCCTGGTACGCTTATGAGGACCACGGTTCTTTAATCGCCACATCCCAGAGAGGCGTGCAGCCGGTAGCGCCGTTGAAATGCGGAAAAATTGCACTGAAGTCCAAACGCAAAATATTGATGCGCCTTTACAAGATTAAACAGATGTCCCTTCAACTTCTACTTATACGTCATTTTTTGGCGCTTCACCATCTGCTAGTTCGGCGCTTTCTGCTCCTTCAACCGAAGTTTCTGGCCGTTTTGTAGCTTGTTTTGCCTCTGTTTGCTGAGCGCCTTGTGGGCTGACAACTGACAGCTTCAAACTCTGTCCACCTGTGCGCGTCTGCTGTTCTCTCTCTGCTTCCAACACACCCTGCAGCAGGGACTCGGGAATGACGTCGTGGGACCCAGGCGCTGCAGATGACCGCATACCAAACACCCAACGCGGCATTAAAGTACTTCACCAACGCAGAAAAATAAATACATAATCATCATCTCAGGTGGATTTAAGGCGGAGCAGACTCAAAGGCGCTGAGAATGGCAGCATCACCCGCGTGGACAGCCTTTGCCCTACCCCCTTGCTCACCTTCGTGCGCAGCAGATCCACTGCCAGAAGTATCCCGTGAGACAGAGTTCCTAGACTCTGTCTCATTGCTTCTTGACTCAGAAAGAGTAACGAATCTCTGGGCGAGTGCACGACTAAACACAGGAACAGCCACAAGCGCGTAAACAGCGCGCCCTAGACAGGGAGCCACGAACAAACGCACTCAAATGCACATGCTTTACTGCGGCAAGTGGAAAACACACGCACTACAGTGTTATAGGTTAAAAACAACTTGTCCCGCTTCAACAAGGCTACACCGGTGCCTCCTGGAAGATGGACAGCCTTACCGACAAACAAGGGTAAGCCATTTGCGTTCCTCGGAGAGCAGCAAATCTGAGACAACCTGAATGCAGCGTCGATAAGCATAGAAATATGCGCGCAGTATAAGCACAAGACCAATCCGGCCTTGTATGAAAGTGTATAAGTGAAATAACACGGACGTCTTGGCCGTGTACTGCATCGGCCACTTACTCTCTGAAGGGCTATACTTGTAAAGCGGATATGAGCCTCCTTTCCTTCTGCAGTTGCAAGAACGCTGGTCCAGGCTGCTCTCGCTGCAGTACCTGCAACTAGATCGTTCTCAAAATCATCCTGCTGTTGGTTCTTCGTTAGGGTAGCTGCTGACTGGTCTTGGTCTTGAGAAACCTCGCTGCCAGCAGCTGCAACTTTCGCTGGTGTAACAATGCCCCCCGCCTTCATAACGCTAGGGCGGCGCTCGTGTCCGGGACCGAGCCCTGGAAAAGGCGTATGTTCTAAAGTGCTACTGTGCACTGGATGTGCACCAGCTCCGCCTCCTGGCACATCCAGCAGAGTTGTAGATTTTCCGTGGGCTGACCCGTCTGCTGCATCTGGCGGAGTAACCGTCACTGTGGTGAAGGTGTTGGGTGCAGCTGTCTTTGGAGCAGGAGCCCCGATGAAGTGACTGAGCGCTTTTTGCTCTTCATGTGACGCAGGCTCGCAGACCTCTAGGACATCCTTAACTATGAGCTGGTGGACAAGACTGTAGAAGTCTTTAGAGAGCATACGCCGGGGGTACGCCATGCGGAGTTCAGTGGGTCTGAAAGCTATTGGAAACACAGAAGCCACTTTGGCCATCATCTGCTCTTCCGGCAAAAGCCGCTCAACTGTGAACATGCAGTCTGCAACGAGCTGCGGGACAAAGGGTAGGGAATTTAGGTCAGAAACAACCCGAGCTTCGCTGTAGCGGTTGATGCCCCATCCTTCGTCTTCCGTTTCTACCCCGCGCTTCACAGTAGGCTCGTCTGCGTCGCTGTCCCACTCCAAGTTTTTCGCTAGCGCCACCCGTCTGCGTCGGCTTCTGCGTAAAGCCGCGAGGTCTTCAAAGTCCAGTTGCATCCAGGAGGGTCTAAAGCAAAGAAGAGCAAATTCAGCATCCGTCAGCTTGCCCCTTCGGATCCTCCGCCTGTCCTCTTGCGCCAGCTGCTCCTGCATTCCCACACGACGGTGCCCAACGGGCGCCCCGAATCCGTTAGGCTTCCGCCCCCGCCGTCGAGAAGCAAAGCGTCTTCCGAACTGCGGCTCTTCGTTGCTAGTCGCTGAGTCCCGGAAGTCGGTCCTGTCCTGTTTACTCGCCTTAGACGCCTCCTTGGGTCCCCAGTCCAACAGTCGCCGCCGGAAACACTCGGCCAAGTAGAAGGGAGAACGCACAGGCTCCCCATCTGCGTCTTCTTCTACCGCGAAAGATACAGCGCTCAGCAGACCAGAGGCGGGAGGAGGCATGAGCTCCAGGGACGCTGCATCTGGCGGCATGCACGACGGCGACAATACATCGTACTGAGCTTGTGTCCTCCAGTCCGCCCTGCGCACCCAAACACACAGGAAGAAAGCACCACATGCTGAAGCCAAGTATGTAGAACTGTTGCGCACTACTACACCTGTGCAGCTGACGATTTGTGTCTCTCGCAAAACACAGCTGAAGTATGACTGCGGCGAAAGAGAAGGACTCCAACTGAGGCAGCGAGTGTCCGGTGTTTCAGCTCTCACTGTTCAGCATCCCCTGACGGAGGGATGAAGACCTCGTCCGGCTCCAAGCCTGCATCCATGCGCTGCTTGTTGAGAGTTTTTAGGAGCCCAATTACTGCCACAATGACTTCATCGTCCACGTAGCGAACCTCCGTATCGTCTGCATCGCTGGAATCGTCGGGCGGCGACGAGCCCTCCAGAGCTTCTTGGCTGGCCCCTTGAGAGGCCGGGGTCCTCTTTTCCCTTGGTGTTTCATATTCCTGTTGAAGTTCTTGGTACTGCTTGCCCATCCGCTGTAGCAGCAGCCGTCTGTACCGCAGCTCGAAGTTGCGCGTATTTTCCCTCAACAAATCATCAGTCCCTCGAGGTTTCCGTCTTCGCTCCTTCAGTACAACATGCCCATCCTTCACCAGTTCTTTGGCCGTCAGAAAAATGTATTTGGGAACCCCTAAGCACCAGAAAAGCCGGACAGGCCAACATGAAAGCAAATCCAACCAAACAACAAGTGGAAGTCAGGATATAAACAGTGAAACTATGACCAGAGTGCCCCAACAGAAGGGCAGCAGACACGCGTGGGTATCGCGTATCTACACTGCACGCACGCCCCGCGAATCTCACCTGCTGATACACGATGCACATAGTGCACGAAGTCGGGAGGCAAGTGCTTCCGGTTTATGTGCAGGCAGTGGCCCAAGAAGCTTGCAGTCTCTTCCTCAGTCAGTTTGCCTGAGAGCGCCAGTAGCGTCGCAGCAGCAAATCCGCTTACACTTCATTTCATACACTAGAAAACGGCCTTGCAAACCCCAAACTCCGCTGTAGAAAAGGGAATACTATGCTGCCATTCCTGTACTCAGCTTACGCAGTTCAATATACGCGTTGTTATCCTTCGCCATCTGGACAAGCTGCTTCTGCTCGGGAACATTGTCTGTGGTGTCACTGCGCATCGCACCCAAACCATTGCACAGCAACGGCAAAACATGGATCCAGTGTGCAGCGGTGTATATGCATTCTTCACTACCACAGATGATACAGAGATGTCAGCTGGCGTACCTGCATATGAGCACGAAAACCAGAGGCTGGTAGAACTGCGATGGAAGAGGCTTGCATAGATTAGTGGACTGCACGGGGTGCACCTTCCCGCTGCTGTCCTTCACTGTGGCAGTGCGGTACCCTTTGCCTGCAAGACGCACAGGAAAATACCCTGTCGGACTGCAGTACTTTTAGCCGATGTCTAGTGCCCTTCCGTACTGTGGGAGAAACCTATGCTAGGACCTTTTAAAGGACGGTTGGAAAGCTGAATGCCACTGGGCAGAGTGAAAACTGAGAAGTGCCAAAGATCCCGGCACCGAAAGCAAACGAGCGCTTTGCATATGTGAGCGGGGAAATGACGATATAGGGGTTATCTTGATCGATAAAAACAAGTTTTCAATACGTACACCACCAACACTTGCGTGAGTGTTTGCACCGCCACTCCTTCAGGTTACGCATGTCATCATCCAGTCGATGCTGACGACGAACAAGAGACACCCGAGCCACGAGGCGTGCGACTCTCCAGCTGTCGCGGTCCATCTACGTCGTAGTAGCAGCAAACGCACAGCAGCAAGCCCCCTAAGGTGCAGGCAAAGCCCCTCAGCCAATAATGCGCCGGAGTGGCCCTGCGCAACATTCCTCTCCTCCTGTTCTCTTGACAGCAAAGGTGGACGCACCTCTGCAAACACACTAGTGCCCGTACGGACGTGTAAAACCACGATAGAGCTTTCAAACAGGGAAAACCCGTTGACAAGAGACGCTATTATTGGAGCGATCGACTCCCCGCTAGGCTGCAAATACACACCGGTTCGCACTGGGGAGGAACATGGAGCAAAAACCTGGAACAGGTCAACAACCACTGATAATACCACAGTGAAAGTAGGAGGCAATGCGTTAACCGACAACGGTGTCTCCACGTTGTAGCAGAAGTACATACCTCGAATAGATATCGTGGGGTTGAATCGTCACTATCAGAAGATTCGCTGTCATCTGCATGGGCAACAGATCACTCTTTCGGGCACATTTTATAATTGCTGCTGCACTGATCCCCAAAAATGCCCATTACATGACACCTTGCAACCAGCCATGCATATAAGCATGCGGTATACGGCACTGCACTTGTTTAGGGACTCTGGTGACACTACACCCGACTGCACTGGCTTCACACTCCTGTGGCAATTTGCGATGCTGCAGTAGATCAACGCCCCATGAAAAAGCTGCAGAAAATGACGAAAAAAAGGGAGCAGACGTGCCTGAATTCCCTCCACTCGTGCCCCAGTCAACGCCAAGATTCCTAACCAATGCCTGAACGGGGGTGATGCGACGCCCCGCTTCTTCCACCCACTCGGCAGGCTTGTGCAACAGAGCCATAGTCGGAGACATTTGGATGTATCCCTGGGGCGCAACAAAGACTCGATCGTCTATATTATGCAATGGAGCGAGGAGAAATCAATACTCAAGTATTTCAGCCCAAAACAATCTGTTTACTGCCATGGGGCAGCCACTATACATGAAATGCCTTTAAATAAAAAATAACTGCACTGAAACATACAGCAACGTAATACTCCACTTGTACAAAACCTCTTCAACATCTCCACCCGCAGCCCACCTGCTTGCGGAGTCGTTTCAAGTACTTCCGGCGCTCCTTTGCGAGGCGCTGATTTTCAGGCAGCTCATGCGGCAGGACTAAACCGTGCACGACCGTCTTCATCTCTGCCAGCCGCCTGAGAGGCAAAACAGCAAACATTTCGCCGGTCTCTCCACCGGAAAGTCGATCCAGATCAGCCATTGTGACAATCTAGTGTGAAAAGCAAGGGTATGCTGGGAAGTTACCAGTGGAAAGACGGGTGTATGAGTTCCTTTGTAAGGCCGTAAACTGAGTTGTCGCGGTCAATACGCGAATAGCCCTTTTTCTCGCGGTTGTCGCTGACACGCCAGCGCTGTGAATGTACATCCCCATACATACGCCCACCGGATGTAAAAAGCAAACAGATATCGCCGTTTAGGGTTAACCATAGAGGATTTATGTATGAGATAGTCTCAGGAGCCTGCCAAAGGTATGGTGAATGTGCATAAGAGACCCCAGTGCTTCAAACACCTACTTCGACCATTTCTGTGCAAAGTTTTCTCCAGGCAAGTAGTGGAACGTTGCCGATGTTTAGGTTCGGGGAATCCGGCATGTTGCTGATGCAAAACATCTGACGGTTTGACTTCTTAGAGCCTATTCAAAGACCACACACTTGCAAAGCAGCGCAAAGTTTCCCTAGCCCCCAAGTATATGTTCAAGCACACTCGTGAGGCACATTATGATACTCTGTCAGCCAGCCCGACAGAAGTCGACATCTCCGTTTGCAAATTGGCTTGCACCCGCCCACCAAAATCGCGAATATAATCCTCCAGCTCCTTGGCGCCTAGTCCTTCCCTTCCCTTTATGACCATCACCCCGCCGACTTCCAGTAAAGGTTGCAGCTGGGGCATGTACGGCTCGTACCTGATACAAAAAACACGCCAAACGGCGTTACACTTCGTGCTTGCCAGTGGAGGGGCAAGCTATCAGCCTTCCGTTTATCTGCTGCGGCATCCCCTTTCTTTGGTACTACCCACTGGGTCTCACCACTCGTGCGCGAAAACAGGGCCACAAGGCACTGGGTAATCCAAAGGGGGCCGGACGGCCTTCCCCTGCTGCTTATACATCGTAGACGGCTCCAGGATGCTTTGCAGCTGGTTGCGGCATGGCCAACCTGGCCAGGATAACAGGGGCCCCTAACATGCACAAGACTCGCTGTGCAGCCTCTTACATTTTACGCCTGGAGAGAGGCTCTGCTACCCACAATAAGGGTTCACCCGCAGGCTATATTTTTCTCATCAGGCTAGTTATTATTAGCGGGTGTGCGCCAGCGGTGCCACTCAAACTTGTGCAAACGACTCACCACTTCTGGGCCAGTTTGCACGGTGTTAATGAGGGTTCCTGTGGGCATGTACACTTCGATAAGATGCTCCTTCCCCTTGACCTTCATGCTCGGCAGTTGCTTGAACTCCATCGCGTGCTGTGCCGAGTTGTACGTGTTGCTGTTACGCAGAAACGCAATCCCCATCTATTGGCCTCCGCAAATCACACACTAGGCGACTACCTGCTGCGCATTCTACATGGCATACCCAACTAGTTTCATGCTAGCGCACTGCCTTACGCGTCAACATATATTTCGCGGGGCCCTGCCTTTGCCATAAGCCTGGCCGACAGATTAACGAAGTCCCCCAACGCTGTGTACTCCTTCCGTAAGTCATTTCCAACAGTCTGTACGCCAACCACAACGGTGAGATAAGCCGCTGTGCTGTGGTGCATCTCTACTGTACTCAAGCCAAGGCCCCTATACTTCTACCGACAGATACATATATTTTTGCGTACCCCACACCAGACTCTGCCGCTGGTAATGCCAATTCCAGCGTCAAGCCCGAACATCTTCATGCCGTCAATCACACGCAACCCCGCCATAATGGCTGAACGGAACCGCGAGGCACACACAATTACCGACCTCCGGGGGTCACAACACCTTTACCACCGTACAGCAACACAGAATGCAGGCTATAACTCTGCTGCTAGACTCCGTATAGTTTATCCCACCCTCTTGTTTGTGTCCATAGCTAATGGTACATACCGCGGATAGGGTCGTCGAGGTGGTACACCGGCGGCAATCCGAACATCACGAGCAGCAAGACCCCCTTGTCGTCCACGAGGAACTTGTTCACAGAACCTTCCTGTACAGGAACGCAACAGAAAAATGAGCGAAGTCCCCAAAGGTTTCAACCGCGATGATCCACCTAACAGGGCGGACGGTCATGAATGTCAGCTGGGTTTCCGCAACAAACTTCAATGCTCGCTAAGGAACATACCATGGTGTACGCTGCCTTTTGAGTCATCTTCATGAGCTTGTGGGCAATTTGGCTTCCAGTTGTAGACGAAACATCCAGCCCCCGCACGCAAATGAACATCACCGACACCTGCAAAACATGCAGCGGGACTGAAGTCATCTTGAGCACCGCTAGCTAGTATGTTTCATGCTTCCAGGGCCAGCCAAGTCGCAAAATAAGCCTCACCGTTCTCAGTTCGTTCATAAACACGTTGCAGCCTGACTTCAGCCGTCTGAAGACCGCCGGGGGGATATACCTGTGACGCATTCTCATCGAGTGGCCCAAGAAATGTGACTCATTCGGTGCCTAGGTTCATGATTCCAGTTTTCGTCCACGCAAGCCATTGATGCACAAACAAAACCATGTATGTCAAGGAGGTGCTGGGCAGAGGGCTGCTTACCTTCGGAGAAGGTCAACGTCGTCTGCGTCCACCTCAATAGGAGCTAGAGGAGGAGGAGGCTCAACCTGCCAATTTGCAAGCTTGTGGATTCTCTCCAATTCTTCCTTTTCTGCGTTGCCATTTGGCGAGTCTTCTTCTGCACCGCCCTGACTGCCGTGCTGCCCCTCGTTGGCAATCTTCACTAAATCATCCGCATGCGGCAGCAGCCGATAAAACTGCCGGCCAGGCGGGGAGTCCGCCACAGGCTCCAACGTTGCAACGCCGTGCATTGCCTCTGCCATCGTTGGCGAAACGACGGTTTCGCCTGGCGCACAGGATGATCAAGCAAATAAAAACAGCATCCCGTAAGAATCCTCTCCCAAATAACTGCAATTTCTAGTGTAAAAGCAAGTATAAACTACAAAATGGTGCAGCCCTCCCTTCGGTTCAGCATTAAGGGCTTAGTAGGCTTTCAATTCTAGAGTATATGCCATGTCGAACTTGCCCGTGCCGGCTAACGGCTCCGCAATGGAAATTTCTTCTAAAGGTGCTCCTGCCACCACATACTCCCACCGATCCATGATACCTCCAACCTAATCATTTGCACAGACGCACAACTAATACAAATCCAAACTTTCTGCAGTTTGGCCTAAAGCGGGCCCACCGCCACGCCCCCTCATCCATAGATGTCTCTCCATAAAAAGTCCGCAGCTGCCTCTGGGCTTGTCCTGTCAGCAGCCGCTGCTGCTAGAGCAAGCATGAGCAAACACGAATCTAGCTGCCCAGACGTTCGTCGCTTTCTTAAGTGACATGGATTCACCAGGTAAAACAGCAAGTGCTACGGAGCAGCTAAGCGAGGATGATGACTCAGAAGGCGTCTGTGCCGCTGACCTGCAGAATTGTAACCCGCCCAAAGCCAGCGCCAATGTGAAGAGTCAGCATCTTGTCGGCGAAACCCGTCGGGTATTTGTGCAAAGACTGATGAAGGTTCATGCAGCATTTTGCCGCCAACAGACAGGCCTGTCGTGCGTCCACGCGGTATTCGCTGTCATCCGCGCCGTTTATCTCTTCACCTCAACATGGAAACAAAGCAACATAGTAGAGAAACGGGTTCAACGGCGAGGCATAAACTGCAGTTTGAGAGCGTACGTGAGCCATTTGCAACCTCCCAAACAATTCACATGCCGTTCTTTCGCCCTATAATAATTACAGGAGCGAATTCAGCTTTCGAAGTCTCACGGCGATCCTCCTCGTCTTCATCATCTACTGGCCATACAACTGTCATCGCGTCACCGCTGAACTTGATGATATCCCCTCCCCAGAAGTGCACAATGCGAATGATCTTGTCAAAAAATTGATTGATAATCTAAGGGCACACATATCGCAATTGCTATCACGAGAGTCCTTCACACAGCACCATTTATAGTCAAGTGCATGCATGCATGCCTGTATACCGGTGGGTTTGCCTTAATCGACAGCAATAAGAGCTCAACTCACGCCGCCAAGTCGCTCCGCTCCATTTGGCTGGGTGTCAAGGGCTTCGGTTAGTGCTGTAAAGCCGCTTGCATCGCAGAAAACCTACAGTAAAGAAGCACAAACGTACAGTAACAAACTGTCAGGGGGCAAGCATGCTCAAAAGGCGCAGTGCAGAGCGGATGCAATGCGTATCCACTGCTGCAGCCGGCGCCTTGGATATGCTAGCCTAATTCTGCTGAAACTTCAGCCCTGAGAAGCTTTTCAGCTATCTACACTACGGCAGACATCAACAGACAGCAATGATGACCACTACAGGGAAAACGTACAACTGCAGCCGTGAAGGCTTCAACCTGTACTTCGAAGTCATCCGAGTACCTGCAGCAATGCACACAGTTCATAGAACTAGTTGTGCCCTGCTCTACGAGTTAGCAAGGTAAATTCCCACATAAATTCAAGTGCAGATACATTCCAAACGGAAACAGAGCCCCCCAAAAGCCACAACAGGCCGCCGCCGCCGACCTGATGCGCTTGTCTGCAATGGCCTCCAGCACAGTCCTGGGCACGAAGCAGGAGAACTGCTTCACATCCAGTGAATGACCTGCACGCAACATAAAAAGAACTAAAAAGAACAGTTGGGCCTTGAGGGCTTTCACGCGTTTCAGCAACCCACCTCGAACACCTTCCATTCAAGGCGGCACTAAGCAGCGAAGTCAATGGACTGGGAACATCAAAACGGCACTAATAAGCAACTCAGCTAAGGCTGTGAGGTTGTGAAAATCAAAGGCAGAAGACTGACCAAGGGTGTCGGCGATCTTGTCATGCTTAGCTGACCGTTGCTGCAGCGACGCATTTAGCCGCCGTTCGCACCTCAAGGCGAGCCAACGCCAATCTTGCAAAACTGCATCTCCCTGCAGATAAAACCGGATAGATGGGAAGCAGAACCAACGCAACTGACTCTACACCGTTTCTTCCCCTCCTTAGTGCTCTCCCCTAGGCCACTTCACTTCTTTCAGCGAATCAGAAATAGAGCCAAACGCATCGCCAATTTATACTGCGGCGCCACCGGCGCTGAAGTGCTTTTCAGCAACAAAACAACAATGTTAAACGCAGCTTTTGTTGTTTCTAGTGAGGCCACGGGAGCAACCGCTGGAAGGGCTCATAGAGGAGCCCCGTTTACAGTTGCAGCTGCAGCTGCTGCACTGAAACTCACTTGAGGCAACAGCGCCTCTGCCGACTCCTCAATGGCCGGCGGCCTCTCCGGAACTCTTGACTGGCGCCTTGGATTGCCAAACAAAGTAAACCCTCCATGGAGGCCGCCGGGACGCAGAGGGAATGCTCCTCCTGTCAGCGAGCACACGCAAAACCGCACTTTCCACTGGGTGCAGATGGAGCCTGCGTTTTCAAGTCGTCACCTGCTGCGCAACCCCAAGTGCAGGGGCCCCCTTGATAAAGAGCGGAGTGCATTCAACAGACTCTACAAAGCCACCTAAAGCAGAAGCGTTACACCGGACATTTTGACTGCTGGCCAGGCTATGCACTGTGCAGCGCTTCG
Source organism: Eimeria brunetti (assembly GCA_000499725.1). Classification (NCBI taxonomy): domain Eukaryota; phylum Apicomplexa; class Conoidasida; order Eucoccidiorida; family Eimeriidae; genus Eimeria; species Eimeria brunetti. The sequence continues at coordinate 26,366 of HG712152.1, read as the reverse complement.
CGCTGCAGTTGCAGAAGCAAAAACAGAACTCTTTCTTGGGGGGAAAGGAAGGAAAGCCTTTTAATTGATGCATCTCGACAGCCATCGCAAGCCGTGCCGCATTGTATACTGGCTCGGCTAAGAGGCAGAAGGCAATGGTGGCTGTTGGGGAATCTATTTGGTGATGCACATGCTTGCTGAGCCCCCTCTCTAAACTTTCTTCATTTCTCCTTACCACCATCATTTTGGGTCGTGCGATTGAGCCGGTTTCCCATGGGCTAAAAGAGTGATGCTGCTGGGGGCTGCTTCTCCTTCTCCTTGTGTGGTTAGAGTCTGTCTCCGCCGCATGCTCGAGACCTCCTGACACTATAACAGTAAAACCTCGAGACCCTCACAACCAAAAATGCGCGCTGCGATTACTGCCGTGTAGTTACACTGCAGAGAGGGACGAAGTTTTCGGTGGAACGCGCTGTCTCGCGGGCATAGGCCAGTGGCTGCCACCCCCTGGAGTCTTCCACTTCGCAGCGCAGAACCTGATCCAACCTGAACTCAAAAAACGGTTTCCGCCTTCTATTCTGTTTTCCCTGTTTATAAACAAGAAAAAAAAGAATCTGAACCCTCTTCTCAGTCTCACTGTCGCTGGTCCTCGATAAAGAGCCAATGGCTCGTGCGCGGTGGCGGGGTGGCTGTGGAGCCCGGCGCTGCACCCTGACACTGCAATGTCTTTGTTTTTTTAATACCTGACTTTGTTCAAAACTATACAGAAACTCTCACTCAAGAATACAGCAGAAGGTAGGAAAGCGCAGCCCAAGAGGCGCTCGAGAAGGATGTGCCGCAGCCCCGCCGAAACCGCATGCAGAAATGGAGTCGATATTTCGAATTCCAAATACACTCTTAAATTAAAAATAATTCACGTTCCACTGTTTTTAAACTTTCAATTATTTATTACTCCGTGCACTAGGGCGCAATGCGGCCTTTGGAAGCCTGTGGGCTTACCATCCTCATGCGAGCAGACCCTCCGTTAGCCGGTGCTTGTCTGCCTCTCGCATCCCCCTCAGAACTGGACATTAGCAAATTAAGGCCATGAACAGGATCTTATTGGAAAGCTGCCCGCTCCTGCAGTAAAAGCAGCACCTTGCAGCGCCCGCTGTGCCGCACACCCACCCACGGATCTTCCCTGCTTTTTTTTAGATGGAAAAAAGCTGTGCTTTAGTGTCCAGCTTTCTTCAGAGCATTTGCCTCGTTCCCCCGTGCATTCAAGCCCGGATGCACTCAGTGCTTCCTCTACCTTCATTTGATATTCAAAATTCAGTTTTGAGAATTTCACGGCGCGCAGCTGGCGAGGAGGAATGAGGCGGTTGCTCCCTCACCCACAACCACCAATATTTCGCAGCTTCCCTGCAACATCTTTGCCGCAGGTGGCTCACAGTGGCCTTCTCACTTGGTGGGAAGGCGCTAAGCGCAAAGAAATACGCACATCAGTCTACAGGGTAGCACCAGTTGCGCAGGACGCGAAGGCGCAGCAAAGCAGGCATGAAGCATTGAAAAGAGGAGCAGATAAGCTTGTATCGCAACAACTGCGTGAGAATATTCGAATTCCACTACTTCGTCAAGTTGTGCCAGAAACTATAATTACGGCACCCGCAGCTACCACGGGTGTATCCCTCAATTCTCAGTTGCGTGTCTCATGCAGATCCCTAGCTTCCATCAACGGCGATCTGCCTTACTTTCTGTCAGACCTTCAGTCTCAAAGATACAGAGGCAGCAGGGCAGATGATTCTGCATCAGATGGAGGGGAAACGGACGACGAGGCATTAGGAACAGCAGTAGTACTTAGGGGCGACCTCAGTGACAGTGCAAATCCGCAATTGCGCTCTGCTGTTTCCACTGAGGCCCTTGATGCCCGTCTAGACATTTCTTCCTGCGACAACACCTCTGAGGAAGGCGAAAGGAGGTGCGACCTGCTGCGGCTGCAGAGCCGCTACGACGCTCTGCTGCGCAACCCACAGGCGTTCAGCACGCAGTTGCAGCTGCTGCATGCTTGTATTCAACGTGCTCAGCAGCAGCACACAAAGAGTGTGTACATGAAGCAGCTGCAACCTTTGCAGGAGCGGATCCGCACGCCAGGCGCGAATGCTTGCTTGCAAGTGCATCCTCTGCTCTACGCTGCTTTCTGCATTTACTGCCCAAGCCAGATTCATATTGCTGCAGCAAAGCGAGTGGGAGCTGCGGAGCACTTCGTCGAGCAGTACTTAAAGGCCAGAACCAAGAGCAAAGGATACAGACGCAGATCCCTCTCAGATATCAGCACCAGAAACAGAGCTGCAGCTGAAGAGTGGCTAGCAAGCGCCTCTCTTAGCAACATATGCGTCTACCCCCTCGAGGCGCTTTCTCCCGAACTGCGCCTCTTTTCTTTAACCGCTCCACAGCGGCTAGCGGCTTGGGAAGACATTCTTTCCCGAGCGCTTGCGAGCTAATGCTGAAGCAAACGCTAGCAAAACCAATCGGTTAATAGACTAAGTAGTGGGAAGTGATTTTAATTGAAGAACTAATTGGCGGGTTATTTAATTTAAGTGCATATGCATGTTGTTTTGACTTGCGCCGACACAGAGAGCTCGTTCTTAGACGCATTAGCCCCGCTACAGGAAGCTGTTCCTATCCAAATAGAATTCGGTCTGCAGAAGGTGTCAACGCGTACCTCTATTACGTGATAAGCTGCGTTGCAACGCAACGGCTTTTGCCCGTCTATTTACGTATTGAAAGTTGCAAAATTGAGAGTGTTTTCAATTTTGCAACTTCCATTATTCTGAATTCGCATATTCCCCTGGTGACAGAGCCGAGCGGTCGGCTGGATGGCCGAGTGGTCTAAGGCGCTGCGTTCAGGCCGCAGTCCTCGCGGGCGTGGGTTCGAATCCCACTTCAGTCACTTTGTACATGTTACAGAAGCCGATGAGCTTCGTATGGTGACTGTTTTATTCTCAGCTTTATATGCTAAGTGCCGTGTGAAATGAGAGCTGGGAGCAGGAAACGCTGCCCTCAACTTTGGCCGCAGGGAAATACAAATGCCGGGATATATGTGGGATGAACTAAGGTTTTATAGAGACCTTGCAACAGATGCAAGATCTGCTCTAGTGCAATGGAAACCAAATTTCTCGGCTTTCTGCTGCAAGCACCGTCTCGTCAGATGGTGGGAACCTTGAGAGAAGTCTGATGCGGTAAGGACCTCTGTAGCCCCTCTCGGTAACTCCTTCAGTAGGTGAGGAGGGGAAGGGGACGTACTTTACTTATAGTACAAGTAAAAGCGAAGGCGCAACTGCAAACCGTTTATAGAGCCCATGCTATCATGATCTCCCCCCTGTCACTGATAAGCAAAGGCCGAGGCGCTCAAGGATCAGCGCCCCTGAACTTCTAAGGCGAATTAGAAGTGAGTTGGGTTAGATTTGAGTTGAATGCTGAATAGGACAGGAGTTCCAGTGCTTCATGCATTGCAGACGCAGAAGAACAACACCCAAACTCCCCCTTATATTTAAACTGGCGCAGGCGAACCTCAACAGCGCTGGCCATGGGCACAGTTTTTGTATCGATAACCGAATGTGCGCATATTCCACTATTCAGCTGCTTTTAAATGCTTTCTTTGGAGATACAATGGAGTGGCGGCTAGATACAGATTATGGTGAACTCAAATGCAACTTTATAATATAACGGCTTAACGGGTATTTTCTGCTGCGCGACTCGCTGTCCTGCCAGAGAACAAAACACCTCAAGTACGAATCCTTAGTCTTCCAAAAGAAGTGCCTGAGTCTGAGTTGCTTGTAGAAAGCTGAAAACTTGTTTTCAGGCACAGCAAGGAGTTGCGACCCTTATTTTAGTGCATTTTCTTTACTTCCCCCTTATTCAGCGCAGAAAACTTCCCCCTGTTAAACCGCTTTGAAGGCAAAGCAGTTACTTTGATGCAAAATCCGCTGGAGGGGTGTGTTGACTCAAGAGCAATTACGGACGTTTGTGCAGCGAGGGCTTGACAACGTATCTTACAGAGCAGGATTAATGCTTAATTGGTGCTCTATATATAAGGAATTGTATCATTAGGAAGGAGTCTCTTCGTTTCAAATAAGTAGCTGAATTTGTTTAAATATTAAATAGCTATCCAACTTTTTGATATGAAATTTGCATATCTCCCTGTTGAACGTATTGTGCAATCGGCTGGATGGCCGAGTGGTCTAAGGCGCTGCGTTCAGGCCGCAGTCCTCGCGGGCGTGGGTTCGAATCCCACTTCAGTCACTTTTTGGTTTTTTATTTCTATATTATTAATAAATAAATCTTGTAATGTTTCTTGAAGGCTTATGATTCTAACCGTTTCGCCGCCTGGGCATGACTATGGGGTGCTATCTGCTCTTGTAAGGAGACCTCTCTCTGTAGAGAGAGAAACAAATGTGGTAACTCCAGCCATTCCCTTTGTTTTCTACTTATACTAAAAGCGTTCATATTTCTTGATATCTCTTTTGTAGAAAAAGTTCTTTGATTGTTTTTGGCAGTTACTGGCTCCTAGACACGGTGGTGTTCGGAGGTCACTGCCATATGTAGAAGCCAAACCCTTTTGTTATTGCTTCCCAGTTTGTAGACAAAGACTACACCTACTCAGACAAATCATACTCATAATATTTCAATTATTTCTATTATTTTTCTGATGTCAGCAAACTAGTGAAAAATATTCATGATCTATTCATCCTCACTGTGGCGCATCGACGCGATACATAAAACCATTATTATGATAAAAGGCAGGCGCAAACGAATGCAAATAGTACACCATAGATTCCTTCTACCCTTCTCCCTTAAAAGAAAGCTTAAATTCCCCTTTTTTGTAAGTATTTCGTCGTTTATTTCAGAAGTAGAATAACAGAAAAAGAATTGGAGCTGGGAATTGGCTGGATGGCCGAGTGGTCTAAGGCGCTGCGTTCAGGCCGCAGTCCTCGCGGGCGTGGGTTCGAATCCCACTTCAGTCACTATTTCCTTTTTTTCAACCTTTTTACATTGTTACTATATCATTTGTTTCCTTCGTAGTCCTTTTGTGTTTGTTTATTACTGCTTTACTCCCGCCACTGTTTGTGTTCTTACCAGTCGGTTTATGTTTGGTTATTACTTCTTTACTTCAGTCTGTTTCCTTTTTATGTGCTTTATTACTTCCTTACTTCTGTCTATGTATCATTTATTTCTTTCTTTATCATTTTATTTTTGTTTATTACTCCCCTACTTCTGCCACAATATCATATGTTTCTTTCTTAGTTGTATGTTGGTTTATAGTTCTTTACTCCACTCACTATATCATCTGTTTCTTTTTCAGTCTCCCTATGTTTGCTTATTGCTATTATTCTCCCCTGTCGCCGCCGTTTCATTTGTTTCTTTCCGTAGTCTTTCTTTGGCCCTTACTTCTTTACTTCAGTCCCTGTATCCTTTATTTCTTTCTTTAATTTTCTGGGTTGCACATTACTTGCATTCTTGCTTATCTATCGCTTCTTACTTCTTTACTCCCCGGTTTGCACCATTTCTTTGCGATTTGTTTACTTTATTGTTTTTCTTTCTCTGTACCCTTCCTTTGCTGGTTTCTTTCTTCACTATTCCTAGGCTTATTTGCATTTCCTACCAGTTAAGCTTATTAAATTTAGGGTTTAGGGTTTAATCCCGTGAAGTTCTAAACTTGTCACCCAGCCAACAGCAAACTAGCAGGAGGGCATTTAAGCTATGAACCATTAAACCCTAAACCCTAAACCCTAATTCGGTCTTTGACGAAGGCCTTTGAGAGCTTAACCTTTATATTAGCCCTCAGACTCAGCGTGAAACAAGTTGAAATTGAGAAGAGGAGAAAGAAAAGAATTAAAACTGTAACCTACCAATAACTACCGCTGCATCCCTCTATTCTTTTTCTGCAGTTTTTCTGAACTTGTTCAAAAATGTTGTTCTTAACCAACAGGGGATTCGAATATATTTGTTTGATTTATTTGAATGGGGTTGAGTCAACTTGGGTGTAAACTATTTGGTCTACACTGGAATAGACCCAACCCTTAACCCTAAACCCTAAACCCCAAACCCTAAACCCTAAACCCCAAACCCTAAACCCTAAACCCTAGATTGTTTGAATATATTGGAATTCATAAACGGCAACAGCAGCTAACTAGCTGCTTCCCGGAGGGTTCATAGCGAGGGCTTCCTTCAGCCGCTGCAGATCTGCTGCAGAAGCAGCAGGAAGCCGCCTGCGGCACCGACACAAGCAAACCCTAAACCCTAAACCCTAAACCCTAAACCCTAAACCCTAGACCCTACACCCTACACCCTGAACCCTAGACCCTACGCAACCAAATCGGGAGGTAATCTGCTTGCCTAAGGCTAAATGGCAGCAGCTGAAGGGGCTTTAATAATCCTGAAATAATATTATACTTGAGAAAGGGAGAGAAGCAGCAGCTGCTGCACTTACAGCTTTTCATGCGGCAGCAATGCGGTGTCTGTCCAGCTGCTGAGCGGCTGTACATACAGTTTGCCTTTCCAAGGTTGGTTAAGGGTTATTGTATTTCTGAAATAAGAGAAAATAAAAAGAAAAAGCAAAAAAGAGGAAGATGCGGGGATACAGCGCCCTTGCTGCAGCAGCAGCAGCTTGTGTCCATCAGCAGCTGCATGCGCATGCAAATATATCTATTTCTGCATTTGTTTGTATAGGCGATAACACATGCATAGAAATACATATATATATGAATACATGCATAGAAATACATATATGTATGTGGATATAGATGCATAGGCACAGATATGTAGCTTTTTATACTTATACACTTGCATATATAAATACTTTTGTTTATATATATATATATAACCCATCCTGTATATACTTTGTAAGGGCATATGCAGCAAATCTGCATGCAGCTGCCTATACACCGCATGCTGCGCGCTGCAGCAGCCTCACCGTACGGGGGATAATCCAAAGGCAGTTGGGCTTAAGTAGTGAAAGGTAATATCAATGGGTTTTCTGTGGCGCCACAGATGCAGCAGCTGCTGCAGCAGCGGCAGCTGCTCTGCATGCGCTGCTGCAGCAGCAGCAGCAGCAGCAGCAGCACCGCTGAGCTGCCGCAGGCCCCCCGCCGCTGCACGCCCAGCAGCAGTAGCTAGCAACCTGTTTGCTGCTTTTTTCTGCAGCCGCTGCAGCGGGCCCAGCCCTGCTTGCCGCTGCTGCTGCAGCTGCAGCAGCTCTTGCTGCTGCAGCGCAGCAGCAGCCATCGCCCGCAGCGATTTCAGCAGCAGCCGCCGCTCCTCAGCAGCAACCCGCTCCACCGCCCCCAATAGCTCCCGCGCAGCTGCTGCTCCT
>HG712147.1:0-18778 GCA_000499725.1 Eimeria brunetti | reverse complement strand
AACCGGAGCAGGATCAGGAACCGGAACAGGAGCAGGATCAGGAACCGGAACCGGAACAGGAGCAGGATCAGGAACCGGAACAGGAGCAGGAACCGGAACCGGAACAGGAGCAGGAGCAGGAACCGGAACCGGAAGAGGAGCAGGATCAGGAACCGGAACCGGAACAGGGACAGGATCAGGAACCGGAACCGGAACAGGGACAGGATCAGGAACCGGAACCGGAACAGGAACAGGATCAGGAACCGGAACCGGAACAGGACCAGGAACCGGGACAGGAACAGGAACAGGATCAGGAACCGGAACCGGAGCAGGATCAGGAACCGGAACCGGAACAGGATCAGGAACAGGAACAGGCGCAGGAGTTGGAACTGGAGCAGGCTCAGGAGCTGGAACTGGAGCAGGCTCAGGAGCTGGAACTGGAGCAGGCTCAGGAGCTGGAACTGGAGCTGGAGCAGGAGCAGGAGCTAAAGCAGGCTCAGGAGCTGGAGCAGGTGCAGGAACCGGAGCCGGATCCGGAGCAGCATCGGGAGCAGGAACTGGAGCAGGAGCAGGCAAAGGGGCGGGATCAGGGGCAGGCGCAGGAACTACAGCAGGAGCCGGGGCAGGAGCTGGAGCAGGAGCAGGGGAAGGGGCGGGGGGATCAGGAGCTGGAGCAGGAGCGGAAGCAGAAGCGCGAGGAGGGGCACGAGCGAAAATAGAAGGACGAACTCGAGTACGAGAAGCAAAGCGACTATGATCTGGAGCAGGGGGAGGACCATGGACAAGGGCAAGAAGAGGAAAACGACGATAAGGATCATCAGGTGGGGCTGGGGTTGGTGCTGCAGGCGCAGCCTCAGCAGCAGAAGAAGAGGTAGTGGCAGCAGGATTTACACCCTTAGCTGGAGCAGAAGGGGCACCGGTAGGTGAGGATACACCCTCAGCAGCACGCTCAGCAGCAGGACGAGCAGCAGCTGCACCACGAGGCATATCCGCAGCAGCAGCAGCGGAAGCAGCAGGAGGAGCAGCAGTTGCAGGAGCAGCAGCAGCGGTCGGAGCAGCAAGAACAAAGGGCAGGTGCTGCATAGGGCTACCAGTGGGGGACGTCAATACGCCAGCGCCTGGAACAGCACCGGCAGGGGCAGGGAGGTAAGGAGGAGGAGTAAACAAAAAAAGATCATCAAATTCAAGTCCAGATGCACCGCTCGATAAAGATTCCCCTCTGCTAGTGCTGGTCGATGGGACAGATGGATCTTCAAGAGATTCATAACCTCTTAGCGAAGAAGGACCAGAAGAAGCTGTAAGGAATGATGCATCATCATCATCCTCCCCTCCTCCAACTGCATTATCATTATCATTATCATTATCATTACCATTACCATTATCATTACCATTATCATTATCATTGCCACCATGATTATTATTATCATGTCGTTCAGCTTCTCTTCCTCCTCTTGCACCTCCCTCTCCTCGCCCTCCTTCCTCTTGTTCGTCTTCATCATCATCACCACTATCATCATCTTCCCTTCTTCTTTTGAGGTGTCTCCGCCCTCCTGCTGCTCCTTCTTCTTCTGAATCGTCGTTACCTGAGCTCAAGGTCTCCATATCAACGTCACCATCCTCACTAGTGCTGCATTCGTCCGACGACGGTATACCTCCGGGTTGCTGCCCTGCTAGCCTCCTGGGGGCCCCCCCGGGGGCTCCCAGGGCCCCCCCCTCCCCTTGGCAGCAGGTGACCCTCGTGGCGCGGATGGAGCGGTAGCATTGCAACAGCACGAAGGCAACGAGAGCTGTTGCTAATAGGGAGAGCGATGCATGCAACACAAGCCTCCTGGGCACCGACTTGGAGAGATTGCCTCTCTGGAGGAGAAAACTGAAAGGAAAATCCTTCGAAACAACAGAGTTGACCTCAACATCCTGGTTGTTGGGGAGGTTTATGTCCACGTGATCGAATTCCCCCATTGGACTGTTTCGGCTGAAGGTGGTGATGGTGCTGCTGCTGCTGCTGCTGCTGCCTTTCTGCCGCTCCTGCTGCTTCGGCCGCTCCTGCTTCTTCTGGAGACCTCAAGCAATTCAAAGCCCCTACGAGGTTACAGAAGGAGGGATTTTGCAAACAAAGTGCCCCTCCAGAGAAGCTGAAACATCAACCAGGGGAGCGCCGGGCCTGCTGGAGCGGCGGGAGCGGCGGGAGCAGCGGGAGCAGCGGCAGCAGAATAGGGGGATAAGCAACGAATTAAACAGCAGAAATAAGCAACTAAGTGGAGTTTCTGTTCTCAAAGTCAGCAGGATCCGGTCAGGGGCAGCCAACGGGAAAGCACAAAAAAGATCATGCCCCCCCGCCGGCTGTGCTCGTCGTCTGTCTAGAGAAAGGAAGGAAGCGAAGTGCTGCTTAGTTTTGGTGACAATAAAACAAATAAAAAAAACAACTTAAGATTTAAACACGTCGCATCCTAAGCATGAGAAGGGGTAGGCGTGAGGCTGTTCATCCTGGAGGCGATTGGAGGGTTTGGTAACTATGAGAGAAAAAACAAAATGCATGCATTTCAAGCCGGTGCTTCAACTACCTTAGTGATCCTAAACCAAAAAGAAAGAAAAAGGAAAGATATGCAAGGAGAGAGGCAAAAAACACGAGAGGCCAAAAGCAGATCCCATTGCCAATGAGCCTTCAGCGGTCGGGGCCCGGAACGCCGATTGCTGCCATGTGCTGCTGCTGCTCCTGCTCCTGCTCCTGCTCCTGCTGCGCAATACCTCTACAAGACAGTGAGTTTAATAGTGTTTATAATCAACTAGTTCGTTACCGTTCCATACATACAAGGATAAATATGCCTAGTATATAACGTGATGCTTTGCCCGTCTCGATTTTGTACCTAGTTGCTCCACATTTTGCTGTAACGTGCTCTAGGTGTTTCAGCTGGTATAATATACATGTTTCTCCTTCCGCCCGCAGTGGACACCGAGGGCCAAGAAATAAACAACAATTATTTTCCACTGTGGAAGTGCATGCGGCCAAGTGGCTGACCTATTCTCGAGCGTGTGTCTAGCTGCAGCATTTGAGCACCTCCTGCACAGTCTCGGCCAGGTAAGACGGGGACCATTCCCTAGCCTGGCCCTACAGGGCAGGCTGCATGCAAGCACGGGCCAGTATAAATGCTCTACAATTTGTCTACAGCAGGAGAATGAGCAGCACAGTGTGCCTGCATGGGAGGCTGCCATTCTCGCAGCGGGGTGCACTGGTGCACGGCATCCTCATTCTAAGCAGGCTCAGGCGCTGGGCCACTGCACCCAGAGTCCCGGAAGAAAGGGAAGGGGGGCCAGATGTCTTTTAGGGATATTTCGCCCCAACTGCTTTGGCTTCACTGCAGATCGCTCCAGCTCGATAATAGGCAATGGGCTAGCTTATCAAACGTGCACGAAGACAGTCATGAGACCCACAGGAGTCGAAATCTGGAATATAAGAAGTTGCGGAAGGGTGTCTAAAAGCAGCAGAACTCCCATCCCAACCCAGACCACTTGACAAACCTGCCTTAGAGGCTAGGGCTGGTGCTCCATGAGAGGCCTCACATGTTTTGCAGCGCTTTGGCTCAACCGGTACGATCCGATACGCAATCAGGAAAAATCCCCGTTGTTGCACACGATGGCGCTGTCCAGAGTTCCTAAAGGTTTACGGGGTCCTTCGTAGACAGCCACCTCGAGCAACTGCCCCGCCTTCTGTCACATTATCTGCAAACACGAGATGCAGAGGCGAGTGCTGGAACTCATCACGGGGAGAGCCTTACCCGCAACCCCCTCAAACACCATACAGCGAACCCTTTATAGAGGTAGGGAAGCTAGCACCGATAATACTTGCAGTGCCCCAAATCCAGCTGCGTCGAGCGTGCTAGGGAAGGGCCCGCATATCCTCGTCATGAACTTCTTCCCGTGAAGGGCCCTTTTTAACCAGGTCAGGCTGTCGTTCTTCTGGGCATTTAGGGCGGTTTTCCCGTTTTTTTGATGCCTCTGCCACCGTGCATGAGGAGAAACGGCAGATGTTTTCACAGAGATTTTTGGGAGAGCCGTCAATATAATACGTGGGCAAAGCACTCATGTTAATAATAATTGCTGTGCCTTTCTGTGGGGGTGATATTCCCTGCTCGCTGCTGCCCTGATGAACAATGTGCAACTATGAAGTGCAAAAAAGTTCAGTTGCCCAAGGACCATCGTGAAATACACCCGACTCGATACCCTCGAAATATGGCACAAACTGTGCCCCCAAAGCAGCCCAAATCCTTTCCCGAGCCCAGAGCCCTTAGGTACCCGATTTAAGGGGCTGGGGCTGTTGCTAGGTGAGGCAGCCGGATATGAGCTGTGATGCAAGATTGAGTTTGCGCACCTGGGCTGAAATAGTGCTGCAAGGTAGGCCAATGCACAGACAAAACCAAACCCATTTCCTGCATACATTAACTGTGTAAGCAATTGATATGCACACGCCTGCATGGCGAACCACACTCAGCCTGCAGGCAAGTAGAGCCATGGTGCCAACACCCCATAGACCATGTTCAATGGGAAGGGGAGCACCAGGGCATCTATGCAACGTATAACCACTGCAGAAACTGATGGAGAAGCCAAATGCAATCCACCGTGCTTATCTGCCTATCTAGGTTCAAAAACCTAACATATTGAAGAAACCCCTTTAGGGTTGCTCAACTCCACTCGCCCACTACAAGCGTCGGTACGCCCCACGGCGAGTACAGTCAAATATGATGGCTTGCCGAAGAAATCAGGGGCCCCCCACTTGGGACAACCAGTTAATGGGAAAGCTGAGGGTTTACACTTGCAATAAAAGCCATTCAGGGCCCTGTAAGTGCCTTCAACTGCATAGACGACAGTCAAATGTGCTCTGCGCGGCATACCGTCAACCTGCCGAATATGAGAAGCCGAGGAAATGCCAAATGCCATTTTAATTGCAGCACAGTTGAGTCAGAAACATCCAAGGCCTAGCTGCTTTTTTCTGTGGTAAGTTTGCTTCACCGACCGCCGGAGATACGTGTGGGTCGTGGAGGCTTAATTGCTGGCGACAAAGGCAATAGGGAAAATGGCACAGTTGCACAGGTGAGGCAAAACCCGTAGCTACATAGACGCTCCCAGTACCGTAGACACTTCAGCCCAGGCCTACAGCACTTTAATCTTTAGATTTAGTTTATTCGTAACTTCCAGGTAGCATTGGCCCATCGCCTTTGGTTCAACTGTAGTTGCACTATCCATCATCCCCTAGCACAGACCATAGCCAGCCATCCCCCTTGTTCACTCCAGAATTTCAGAGATTTACTCTCTAGGTACATTTAAGAAGCCCTGTTTCATCGGAATAATAGACAACTTCCGAAGATGCAAGCGTCGTTTCTCGCCAAGGGCTGCTCGTTGTTTCCTTTCAAATACATAGAAAGGGAAACATATGTTCAAGTATCGGTGTATATGCAAACCAAGCAAGGACCCGTGCTTGCCGACAAGACCCACTCATTAATCAATGACATTCACTGCAATAAAAAGACTCCCTTAGTAAATTAATTTGCGGGTACGCAGTCTGAGGACGTGCAACAGCCACTAGATGGGCAACTCTATATTGCAAGCTCCCTTTATAGTTCGTAGTCGGTGCCCCAGATGCATATTCTCTGGGTACAGTGGTTCGTATCTGAAGCAGCCACAGCAGCTCAGTAGACCGCTGCATAACTTTTCTTGCAAGGTGGGCACTGGCGTCTAAACGCATAATGTTAACTCTGTTGCCATTTCTAAGACGTTCGTGGGAAGCATCCAAGCTATAATTATCAACTACGCGAAGTTCAAGAAGGCACAGGGCTAAGAACACAAGGCAGCAGAGAGTCGCAAAGGCTTCTATAGGGGAAGAGTCAGTAGTTAGATAAGCTCGAATAACTAAACAGAGAAAGTGAGCAAGTACAACGAAAAACAACTCAATGCCAGAGGAACATACACATTCTACAGTCTTCGGTCATAGGAAGGGCAAGACTATGGTTCCTTCCACTGCTGGTTCTACTCTTTACCCCCAACAATATATTCCACTGGCGTCTGCTTGCTTGCCTTTTTGTAGGTCCATTCTAAGTCATTTGTTCGTCGTTTCTGTCGCAGCAAGCTGCAGTCCCCCACTACTGTGTTGCAAAGCAAGGATCGCCTTAAAGCATTGAATGCGTGAGGAGTTCAAAAATTAGAAAATATGTGTTGAAATGTACATACATACAGACAGCTGCATGTATGTACACCCATGCATGCGTAGCAGACAAACGTTTGTAAATGGGCATGCAGTGGCCTTCGCGTGCAGATAAAAGTATGTATGCGTTTATATAAACACATGTACATGCATGGGTATGCATATGTATATATATACATATGTATACGTATTATCTATACGTATATATGCGTACATACATGCATGCAGTACCTTTACGTACCCATGAGTTTCTTCTTGCACGCCTGAATGTTTGTCGACAGCCTCACACTACCCTGAATATTTATCCCCAGCGAGTCACCGCTGTGTCTGTATTCCTTATAATCATTTGTAAACATGTATGTGCTTTCCTTTTCTGTCTTATTTTATTCCTCCAAATTCTCCCTTATTCTTCCGTCTTCCCCTTTATCATTCTGCCTTCAGGTCCTTCATTCTTCTGTCTTCTTCCACTTCACAAACGTGTCCATCTTGCCGTTGACGTGCCACCTGGCCAGCGTGAAGTAAACCCAGAATGCCCAAAAGGACCACCATAAGAAATTCATGGAAATATCAACCCATACCATCCCGCCTGGTCCGTTCCAGTGTTCGTTATCTACGGAATGCCGCCACTCATTCACCGAGGGGTCAAATGAAAACTTCGGAGTGCCGTTCATTGTTGCCTTTGCAAAATCCCAATTCATATCCATCAAGCGACCGAACCGCATGCAGCGGCGGCGGGAAGTCTGAATAAATGAGCGCAAACCCCAGTAAATGGGGCCACCGCCTATTGGCCTCATCTTCAGCAGAAGCTGCAGCAAAACGCAACGAGCCAAACAAACACACAAACAAGCTCAAATCCAGCAGGCGCAGGAACGTAAAGAAAAAAAAGGCACGCAAGCACACACGATGGCCAGTTGTATCTGCAGGCAGCAAGTTCAGCACCGCAAGGGTATATGAACCGCAGCAGTGTCACAGTGGCGCTTAAGGAAGTGGAGTGCCAGCGCCACCGATAAGAACACCAAAGAAACGGAAAGTCAAACCGAACCCTTAATGCAACCGAAAACGTCTGACTGTCAAATCATGGTGAACTATTTGCCACAAGATAAACTATAGATGTAGCGGCAACGGCGGAGGGCAGCTGCACCCAAGAAAGCGGCGTAGAGCAGCTGCAGTGAGGCTCTTGCAGACCTTCTGACGCAGCAAAAGAAACTTGAAGTGAGGGCAGGGATGCGTGCAAACAGAGAGAGGAGATGTGTTCCTCACTGGATAGTGCTGCACGAGCAGTAGGTTAGCTCCTTTCCTAGCAACGTGCAGCCGCTGCTCCTCTCGCGTTCGTCCTTGTTTGGTGGGCGAGGAGAATAAAGTATTTTAACTTGATGTGATATCAAGAAAAATTTCGACTTGGTTCCTGTCTTTCTTCCCTCGAGTCTTCTCCGCTTCTGCTCCTCTCTGCCACCATTCAGCCGCTGCTTGCATGCGCGCCCTGGGGTCTTCAGTGGCCTTGTTGGTTTCGCATACGTTGATTTCGTTCGTTTTCTTCGTTTTCTTTTGTTCTTTTTATTCCTTTTGTTTTTATTTTCTCCTTGCATCCGGAGCAACAGAGAGGAGGCAACTCGCCCCCCCTCCCCTCCCCAGGGCAATCCTCCTTTCATCGGTCTTTTTGGGGCTTTCTCAACGTATTTTCGTTCCGCATTCTGAAGTGGGACGTGAAAGTCCAAAGTTCTCGAAAATTCAGGAAAATAGGCTTGAAAGCGCCGTTGTATTCCTCGAAATAAGCTTGAGGCAATGTCGGTGAGTTCCTGAAGCTCATACTGCAGAAAGCCTTCACTTTTTTAAGAACACGGGAGTTTGTGTTGTTCAAGAGTAAATAAACAATAAGTTAAATTAATTATAAAGGAGGTCTTGTTCCTTGTATTTGTTTTCTCGCAGCTCGCGCCTCTTAACCCAAAACCCTTCTTGACTTCTCTTACAGGGAAGCAGGTGATGGTGAAGCTGAAATGGGGGATGGAATACAAAGGTGAGTTCATCCATCTCCTTCCGTATGTTTGTTTTAGTTTTTGCTTGTTTCTCCACCCACATTTCCTTGTCTTTCGTAGGCTAGTACACAGACAAACACTACAATCTTTTTTGGTTCCATACTTTGCTGTTTGCTGATGGCAAGTTGTATTGAAGCTGTACAGCTTCTTTTCTTCGATATTATTTGTTATCACTCTCCTGTTCTGTAGTTTGTTAGTTGTCTATTGTCATCTTCCCTCCATAGGTCAATTCGTAGTAATAATAATGATGAATTTCAGCATTCTTGTGCTTCGCACTAGCTTTGCTGTTCATATTTATCCTTTCACCGTATAGCAGCTTGTTTGTGCATAGTCATGTTTTTCACGACAATTTACTGCCTTGCAATTATCTTTTACTGTTTTATGATGATTTACCTGTATCAATTCTTCATTGTATGATGAATTTATGCTTACTATAATCCCCCTGTGCTTGTTGCGGCCCCCATACTGCAGGTTACCTGAAGTCATTTGACGAGTATATGAACATCCATCTCCTCAACAGCGAGGAGTGGGTGGACGGCAGCTTTAAAGGGAGTTTGGGCGAGGTGTTGATTCGCTGCAACAATGTCCTGTATATTCGCCAGGTGCAGGGAGAGGATGACGCAGAAGAAGCCTCGTAGTTACGCTACTACGTCCGCTGCTGCTGCTTTAACCTCTAACATAAACTGTGTGATCAATTACTTGTTGGCTGTACTGTATTGATGCGCACTAAAAAGGGAAACAAAGGAGGCCTGAAACAGAAACAGCTGCAGCAGCTGCTGTTTCAGCATTCATTGGCCTCTCTGTTGAACGGAAACCTGATCGCTTTTTCTGGCTTTCAAGTATTTCGAAGATATTTTGAAAACCATTCAAGTGCAGTTCTAAAGCTGTTGAAATCACTCCGAGAAATTAATCCGGCTAAACTGACCGGATGGACACCCACAGCAATTCCACCTTTGCCTCCGTTATTTCTGCCTCCACTGCACTCTACAAGTCTTTTAACTCATGCAAGTTAAAACGCAAACAGTCGACCCATAATGGGGGGCTGGTGGCTGTGGCTGTACATACAGCATTCGCTCTTCCACATAGTTCAGCAGTAGCCACACGCCGAAGACGAGCAGTTTTGGCCCCTGTATGAGTAGCATCTTCACTGGTTTCGCTCTAAGTTGCATTTAACAGATTCATTGATTCATGCCGTTGCTGAAGTAAGTACATGCTTGGGGGGAGGAAAGGTGGAGGGAGAGCTTCCTGCAGTTGCTGCAGGGTGAGGGGCTGCCACGGTATGGGGTATAAACATGTCAATTAGGGGCAAATTTAGTCCAGGCAGCTAGTTACGGTTGATACTAAAAGAAGGTTCAAACAATTGGTTGAAGATTTAAATAAGTTCAGGGGAGATGACAACCCCGTTCAACTGTGCAGAAGAATGGCACAGCACCGCCATACAACAACTACACACTCACTGCTCCTGCATCTGGTGAAACCGAATAACCTCGACATAATCATTTTCCATAGACCCCTTGTTTAGTTCATGTTGTTGCATTTCAATTTACTCTTCACTCTAATTGATTTGAATACATACGAGTTCGAACCACACATTCATTGTCATGGGCAGAGAAAGAGCAGGGGAGTCATTGCATGCTTGTGTGCAGGTTCAGTGACGGTGCCGTTCCTCCCTCCCCCATTTTCTTTATTGTTGTTCTTGTTATAGTGTAGCCACTAAAAAAATTCAGTTCAATTTTTGTTGTATTTTCCTCTAATCAACTAAAAGAATAGCGCAGACGCGTCCGCTTCCCTCACACCTTCCCTCAGTGGTATGGGGCTCTGCTGTCTGCCCATTAGCCAGTTAAGGCGTATGAGGTGACAGACCATTATTCTACCTCTTATCCATATAAACATGTTTAATTTGTTTTATTAATTCGGTATTCTTAACCAAACGAAGCGGTCGGTATCACCTGCTCTAGCGCTTTGGCTGAGGCGGCAAGCCTAAGGAGGAAGCTGTTCTCCCTTCCTTCTTTTCTTTAAGTTTCATATCCACTTCTCTGGATGTCTTCATCCCTCCATCACTAGGGCTGTTCTCGACCCTTACTGTGCCCTTTTTGATTCCATTCTGCTGCTCTGCCCCTCCTTAGTGCTCCCAGCGCGTGCTGCTGCCGCTGCACTGCGCGGCTCCATACAATGGCGGCCACAGCTGCTGCAGCTGCTGCAACGCTGCAGAGAAGAGCTGCTGCTGCCTCTGCTACTATGCTCGGGGTGAGGCATATGGGGGCTATGTCGTCCTTCCGGTGCCCCACTGTTTTTCACCTGTCTCGTGAATTGCTGCGCACCGCCAGGAGTTTCAAGAATCTGAACTTCAGGGATTACTTTATTCGTAGGGTAAGAAGGCAAATATTGTGCATTCAACTATATTTGGTGGTGTTTGTTCTGTTTGTTCGCCGCCGAATAGATCTAGGGGCTTGTTCAAGTTGAGGTGGACGTTGGGTGCAATACAATAATATTCGTTTATAGTTGCATGGGCGTACACACCCTCCTCCTAGTTGAGTGAATGCATATATCATTATTCATTTGTAGTTGCGGGAATGCATGCATGCAATCTGTGTTTGCAGTTTCGAAAATGTGCGCTGCATGCAGCAGATGCATGCATACGCCTGTTGGTTATTTGAATTGTTTGAGTGTTGCTCTGACGCTGCAGTGAAGAGGTAACGACCATGTTTTTTATTATTATCTTTTGTTTGCTTGTGAGCAACAGACAAAAGAGAAGATACGAGAACTAAACGACAATAAAGAAGCAGACATGGAGAAAATACTGAAGAAGGAATTGGCAGATCTGCAGCGACAGGCGTTGATAACGAATATATATCACATGCCGACTGTTGCTGTTGACAAATAATTATGTTTTTTAGTTCCGTTTTATTTTTTACTCAAATTCAAAATTCTAAAGTTCAATTCATATAATTCAACTCCATTGGTTTATACAAACATCCCCCGACGCACTCACCGCTGGCGTGCGTCTTTTCAGTGTTTTCAGCTTATTGTTTCTGCTGATTTTTTTTGATTATTTTTGCTGATTTTTCCATTATTTGTGCTGCTGAGCTCCAGCAACTGACCACACCTTATGTCTGTTCTCATTTATATGGGCTGAAGGAGTGGGGTGCGTAGCTTCCTGCCTTTCTATATATGTTGCAGCTTTAGGAGGAAGCAGAAAGAAAACAGCGAAAAATGTACAGATCAATTACCTTAGCTTTTTGCCTTTCTATATATGTTGCAGCTTTAGGAGGGAGCAGAAAGAAAACAGCGAAAAATGTACAGATCAATACCTTCTATAATTCCATAGGTAGGGGGAGGCAGCCAAGGGCTAGGCTTTTGCATTTTGTTAGGCTATACACATCTGCATGTATATGTTCATATATCGTGTATATATATAGACACGATATATATATGAACATATATATATATATACATACATATATATATGTTCATATATATATGAACTTATATATATATGTTCATATACATACTTACATAATGTCCTATACAGATATGGGTCGAACCTGTTACTGCAGTTGGGCTTTGCTACGCGTTTCCTAAATCTGGTTCGAATTTATTAAAGTAAATATGTTAAATAGGAAGAAAGCAAATGAGCAGTCATATTCAATATTCCCCACTAAGGAAATGAAGAAACAGTTAAGAGAAAACTGGCAATCGTTCAACGCTCTAACTGGAGCGTCAAGCTTGGTTATTATTTCGTGTTACACAAAGACTTTAAACTGAATATTAGTATATAATAGTATTAGTAATAAGAAAATCAAGTAGAAAGGAATATTCACTGCTCTGTGCCATTGCAGTGAATACACTAATATGAAAGTTCGATTATTGCGTCCTTCCTCGTTGCAGTTGCACCACACTGTTATATAACTGTGTTATTATTATTAATATTATTATTATATTGTATGCAGTTATAGAATAAAATTATTTATTTGGGTGGGGACAGTGATGCCTAGCAAAGTCATGTTGTGAGCCGTGGATGGCAAGCGTTGCAAAATTCATAAAATTGAAAACTAGCCGAAATACGTATTAAACAATTTGCATATATATATATATACAGATATGGAAATCAATATAATTTAATTGAATTATATTAAACTAAATGGGGGTACTTGCTTGCAGTGATTAAATGAAATCATAATAGTGTTACTGTCGCCGTTATCTCCTCTCTTAGTTTCCGCTTATTGGGAGGGGGGGGGAGCAGTAAGCGCCGCATTCTGATAGACAAAAAAAGAAAACGGAAAAAATAAAAAGGAAATAAACAAATACCACGCAGTCAGCAGAACGGCGAGAAGAAGAAAAGGCGGTACAGACATACAAAAAAGGAGTACCGAAAGGATACAGCAGACGGAGGAGAGACAAAGTGAGGCAGAAGAAAGGCAAAGGGAACCAGAAAAGAGAGAAGATGGGGCCGGAGAATGACTGAGGGAGACAGAGGAGGGACGAGGGAGACAGAAGGGAGACGAGACGGAACAGAGACAGAAGCGAGGCAAAGGGAACATAAGGAAGACAGCCGGCGGGAGAAAAAGGATAACAGGAGACACGGGCGAGACAAAATGGGAGAAAACAGGCACAAGGAGATACACAGTCACACAGAAGAAGTGGCAGAATAAACCCAAGCAAAGGGCGGGTTCGCCACATCATATGCCTCCACCTTCGCCGACATGTCTATACACCTGAACGCATGCACTAATTTACCAATTTTTCCACTTTTTCTGCCCCCAGAATTGTTTGAACTTTCTGAGCCACCTGCGGAGGCAAGGAGGCGAAGGCTTCCTTCAGTACGTTCAACTCATCGACTGACTCCAAAGGATCGAATCGCAGTTCGCTATCTTCTCTGTAGATCACAGACAAGTGGAATTTACTAATTTACACAATTAAATACAAATATATAATTATATAAATACGAATATATATGCACGGATATGTAACAGGGGGTACGGGAAGAACAACAAACAACTTTGTGGAAAGTCGCCACAGAGAAGGTGCACTTGCACGCTTATTGTATTTAGTTGCAAATATAAACCCTATACCCTATACCCTGGAACCCTAAACAATAAACCCTGAACAAGATAGGGGATACAAGCAAAAACCAGGAAAAACAGGAGAAGGTGGTTAGAAAGACGGGCAAAGGAGAAGCAGCAGAGGAACAAAGACAGAGTAGAGGAGTCAAAGACATGGACGAATAAGCGGGAGGAGAATGACGGAAAGACAAAGGCAGGGAGAGGAGAACAAAGCCAAGAAAGAAGAAAGGAGGGGCCCAAAAAAAAAGAAGAAATAAATGAGGGAGGAAAGATGGGACAAAGACAGAAAAGAAGGCAGGAAATGACAAAAAAGGACATGGAGAAAGCTGTTTGTTTGTGCCTACGAGTCGAGTTCAAGATCCCAGTCTTCATCGTCGTCATCCTCCCACTCAGCGTCCAGCTTAAGAAGCAAGGAGTGCGCCTTTGCATGCAGCTCAGCGTCTTGTGTATCATCCAGGCTTTGTTCGCTGTCGTTATCTGACCCTAACTCGCTTTCTGCTGCTCCTTCTTCCGCCTTATCCTTCAACTCGCGCAAAGCAATCCCGTGAGAAGCCAAAAAAGGTACTAACGTTTCCATCTGCTGCACTAGACATGCAGGCCACTGCGATGGGGAGGCAGAGACAGCTCGCAGTAGAGGAGCGAAGGCCAATACAAATACCTTGCGTTGCTGATATCTGAACAAAGACAGAAAAAACAAAAAACAAACTAGAAAATAATAAGAAACCATGGATTGGTTCTTAGGTCGACTGGGAGACAAACGGAGAACAAAACCTAACGTATATAGAGACATACATACATTTATAGATACGTTTATCATTATATATAAATAATACCACATATATATATATAGCTGTAATACACATAAATATATGTGAAAGTCTATATAAATATATACACATAAATATACAATGTATTTGCTGCCGTGCTGATGCAAGCTCTGAAAACCACGCCCTGCTTTAGCCTGAAAACGTGTTCTCTGCATGCATTGAATTGAATTTGTTTCATCTTTCCCTGTATGTTTTTATTCTATTCAATAACTTTATTTCCTGTAATATTAGTCTTTGTGTTAGCCTTACGCCTCCACAAGCGCCGAGTTGTCAAGAACAAATGCCATAACCTGTTCAAGGATTTGTTTCTGGTGCAGCAGCTGAACAGCGGGTTCAAGCGAATAGACAAGCATAGAGGAAATGAAGAGAATAAAGGCTCTTTTTGTTGATTTATCCACCGTCTCCTCCGACTGCTGCGCCTGCTGTACCCAAACCCAAACCAAATTCAACGATGGCTCCAACAAAACGTCTACACAACGCAGGGGTGCAGTTGCTAGCAGCAGAGCCGACAGAAGCTGCAAGCCTGTGCAGGCCTCTACCTGAACCAAACAGAAAAAAAAACAAAAAACAAGAATAACTACTCAAAAGGAAACTGACACGCAACTGCGACAAACCATACAAAAAACAAACAAACAAAAAACGTGCAACTACTGTATACAACTGGTAGGATGGTGCAACACAAAAAATTATTCAATACGAATATTAGGCAATTCGTTGGGCTCTTCTGTGTATTCTTCAACAGCC
Source organism: Eimeria brunetti (assembly GCA_000499725.1). Taxonomy (NCBI): domain Eukaryota; phylum Apicomplexa; class Conoidasida; order Eucoccidiorida; family Eimeriidae; genus Eimeria; species Eimeria brunetti. Next base: position 3,939 of record HG712147.1, on the reverse strand, counting down.
CTCCTCAGGCAGTGCCTCTTCCTTGCAGCAAGGGTAGAAAAGAAAAATAAAGCAGAAGCAAAAAACCAACAGCAGCAGAGAGCAAACAAACAAAAACAAAAGAACAAAAACAAACAACTAAAACAACCAGCAACCGACAACAAACAAACAACACAACAAAAACCAAAACATAAAGGAAGCAGAAAACAACAAAACAAACAACAGCAGCAGCATAAACAGCAACAATCACAGTAGAAAACAATAAAAACAATAAAAAATAGTAAAAAATGAACTTACTTCATCAGCATCTTGAATACAGGTCTGTGCCATTCGGAAGATACATTCAGGGTAAGGGATGCCTTCCTCTGTTTTTCCCGCTGCAAATGTTTGCAAATCTCTTGCGATGAAGTTATTCAAAAGGGGCAGCATTTGTTCTAAATGATCCATTGCCCAGCCGTTCTCGATCCCGTCCACCTGCTGCTGCTGCTGCTGCTGCTGCTGCTGCTGCTCCTGCAGTGGGGAGGTGCAGCCGCTGACGGCTTTGAAGAGAATCGTGAAGTAGCTCCAGAGTTTGGGCGGGAAAGGTGTAGGCAAGTAGTAAGTTAAATACGATAAAATTGATAATGTATCTTCCAAATGATCGATGCCGTCGGGGGTCAATAGAACATCCAAGGCTGGCAGCAGATGTTGCAGAATCTCGGAATAAATATGCGGCGTTTCTGTTACTGTTCCCAACACTCTGAAGAAACAAAACCATAAAAAAACAATTAAAAACAATACAGTACAGATAGAAACAGTACACAAAATAACTGGCACATGTGCCACAGCAGCAATAACCACGATGGTTAACACAATTATCACAACTGCAATACAAAAAGCAGCAGCAGCAGCAACAGTTGCAGCGAAGGCAGCAGCAGCACCAAGAACAACCACAAGCAACAAGCAACAAACAGCAAGAACAACAGCAACAAGCAAGAGCAAACAAGCAGCAACAAAGATCAAACAACAACGAAGACCAGAAAACAAGCAACAAACAACAAGAAAAAGGCAGCAATAACAGCACCCGCAACACCCGCAATAACAAACAGCAACCAACAAACAACAAAGCGCAGCAAAAGAAGCAGCAGAAGCAGCAAAGAGTACAACTGGGTTGCGTGTTGGGTTTAGGATCGAATAAAGGAACAATTCATCATTATTAGACGTATTATTATGTGCATGATGTGCATATTGTGACGGACGTCTTCAGGGTGCTCATAACGGCCATAGAAGCAAAGCTGGCATCATCCTCAGCATCTGTATCTCTGTTTCTTTGGGCTGCTCCTTCTCTATCGAGCATTGCCAAGAGGGCATTAGTAAGCGCCGCCGTTAGGTCCCTCGCTAGGGGTGCAATATGTTCTTCGTTGGTAATGACTAGCCGCTCGAGAGTAGACACCAGCTGGTCGTGATCGATATCTTGCATGAGGGCAAAGAGCCGCTCTGCTAAGTATTTCAAGTTCGGCACTATCACCTGCTGCAGCTGCGGCAGCTGCAAGTCAAAGAACGACTTAATAGAAACTCCCGCCTGCACCCGCACCGGCAGCTCGGGGTCCCCCAATAGCCCTAGCATGCGGTTGTAAGCTTCTACCACAGCAGCAGGGTCCTGCCAGGTGGTGACTCTGTCTAAGTAGACTTCATAGACCCAGCAGGCTCTCAGCCGCAGAAACTTATTTGCAGAATGCAAGTCGGGGAGAACAAAGGCTGATAACATGGCTTCTATGGGCGCCTGCCGTTTCTTTGATGTCAGTCGGTCGCATACAGCCCCAGCCAGCATCAGCGCTGCATCTTTCGCCCGACACAGATCCGCTGACACTGCTGCTGCTCCTGCTGCTGCTCCTCCCGCTGCTGCTGCTGCTGCTGCTGCGGCCTTTGTCGCCTGCTCGTACTCCGTGCACACACGGTGCACAGCCACAAACATCGGCTCCAAAAAATCCTTCGCTCGATAGCGAACCAAACTCTTCACAAACTCAATCGCTGCAAAAAGCAGCAGCAGCAGCAGCAACAGCAGCAGCAGCAACAGCAAGAGCAGCAGCGGCAAGAGCAGCAGCAAGAGAAGCAACAGCAACGTTCCTTGAGATGTTGTTTTGACACCTGGCGGATGAAATCAACCGTTTCCAGGAGATGAAAAATAAAAGCAAAGCCAAATAAACAGACAAAAAGAAATGAATAAACTTTATAATCCTAGGAGGGATAATTAGGAGGGAGAAAAAAAGGCAAAAAACACAAGCAAAAAACAAATTGGTGGGCAAGCAAATACAGAGAAGGTTAGACACCCCGGGCGATAAATAAAGAAGAACCAAAGAAAGCAACAAACACACAAATAGAAATACTATATTGATACCCTTCGTATCCCTATTATTCTTGTCAGATATGCACACTATAATACATATTATTATTGTTGAACAAAGAAAACAGGTAACTCCATCCTTACCTGCTTCTCTGGGCTGTGAGAAGGCCTCAAGCGGGTCGTTTTGTCTTCGAATAAATTCTATGGGTTCTGCTTCCCATGTTTCTTCATCATCTTTTGAATAATGCATTAAAGAGAGACAAACATTAAAGACGAGAAACTCGCCTTGGGGCTTGATAATTGGGGTGTATAGGGAGGCATTCTCCACAGCGCGCGATAGATACTGCAGCGTCAGATTCAACATACGAGCTGACAGCCACACCTGCTGCTCTTCCGGCTGCTGCTGCTGCTGCTGCTCCACCTGCTGGTCCCGCAGCCGCACGTGTTGCTGCAGCAGCAGCAGCAGCTCCTCCGTCAGCCTCCTAGCCCAATTGTTGATGAAGTGTTCCCCGAAGGCTTTGGCCATAGCATCTCCATCTTTTTCTGCTTTTCCTCTTTCCCTCTTCAACATTTTCTGATCTCCAAATCGAGTAAACACCCGCTGCACTATTTGCAGCGCCCACTTCTTCGCCTTGTACACTGGAAGCTGGCCCCGCTCCTCAGCAGACAGATTCGCCAACACTGATGCAGGCACTGCAGCAGCAACAGCAGCAGCAACGGCAGCAGCAACAGCAGCAGCAGCGATGCACGCAACAGGCTGCAACAGCACCTTTGCCTCTGAATAGTGCAGGCGGGCGAATAGAGCGGATTTATACGTATTATAAAAAGCAGAATGCATTATGGCCTGTAGCTGCCTATACACCCCAGTATCCATTCACGCAGCTGTGAATGTTGAGCGCAAATATTTCTCCCGAAATAAGTGAGAAGATGCATGCCACGAGGGCGCAACGGATCTAAATCTCGATTTCGAAATGAAGCATGAATTTATCAATGCAAGCTCGAGCTGTTGCATTCATACACTGCAGAGCACAATATCCTTATATTCGGAAGAGTAGAGAATAAACGCTGATAAACCAACAAACCAGAGAAATTCACATTTGAATATGAACCTACTAGCAAGTTCCTGCATGCGCGCATGCACGCATGCATGCAAGCATGCATGCATGCATGCATGCAGAAAAGCCGCCCTTACCAGGGAGACGAATGCAGGCTGAGAGCATCTCGAACCAGTTGTCCATGGTGGAGAGGAGAAGAGGGGAGTTGGAGAGACAGAGTTGAGTAGAAGACCAATATATTTTGAGTGCAAGTTTGAACAGCGTCATAGCTTCTGCGTTGGCGGGGCCCCCCTCCTGCAGCAGCCGTGCTGCTGTCGGCAGCAGCAGCGGCCAGGCCCTGTCTATTATCCCGTCCAGTGCTGCTCTGCTGTCTCTACCCCTAAACTCATAAGCCCCCACCAACTTGCGCAGCACACTTAACGCGCAAAACAACTGAGAAGCGTCGCTGCATGCAGATAAATCCGCGCACACTTCCTCCAGGATCGATGGCCACCTGAAAAAACAGAAAAACAAACAACAATAATAATAATAATAATAATAATAATAATAATAATAATAATAATAATAATAATAATAATAATA